>PVIU01001530.1:24545-209932 GCA_004026605.1 Ondatra zibethicus | reverse complement strand
TAAAGACCTCAATATTAATCTGACCACACTTAACCTGATAGAAGAGAAAGTGGGAAGTAGCCTGCAAAACATGGGCACAGGAGACCACTTCCTATGTAAAACCCCAGTGGCACAGACAATAAGAGCAATAATGAATAAATGGGACCTCCTGAAACTGAGAAGCTTCTGTAAAGCAAAGGACACTGTCATTAAGACAAAATGGCATCCTACTGAATGGGAGAAGATCTTCACTAACCCCACATCAGACAAACATCTGATCTCCACAATATACAAAGAACTGAAGAAACTAGACATTAAAATTCTAAATTACCCAATTAAAAAATGGGGTAATTATCTGAACCGAGAATTCTCAACAGAAGAAATTTGAATGGCCAAAATATACCTAAGGTCATGCTCATCTTCCTTAGCGATCAGGGAAATGCAAATCAAAACAACTTTGAGATACCATCTTACACCTGTCAGAATGGCTAAAATCAAAAACACCAATGATAGCCTATGCTGGAGAGGATGTGGTGTAAAGGGAACACTCATCCATTGCTGGTGGGAATGCAAACTTGTGCAACCTCTGTAAAAATCAGTGTGGCGGTTTCTCAGGAAATTGGGAATCAACCTACCTCAGGATCCAGCAATACCACTCTTGGGAATATACCCAAGAGATGCCCAATCATACTACAAAAGCATTTGTGCAACTATGTTCATAGCAGCATTATTTGTAATAGTCAGAACATGGAAACAACCGAGGTGCCCCTCAATGGAAGAATGGATCAAGAAAGTGTGGAATCTATACGCATTAGAATACTACGCAGCAGTAAAAAACAATGACATCTTGAATTTTGCATGCAAATGGATGGAAATAGAAAACGCTATCCTGAGTGAGGTAACCCAAACCTAAAAAGACGATTATGGTATGTATTCACTCATTAGTGGACCCTTGCCATAAAACAAAGGACATTAAGCTTATAGCTCACAAGCCCAGAGAATCCAAATAGCAAGGCAATCCCAAAGAAAATCATATATAGATCTTCTTGGAAATTGGAAGCAAACAAGATTGCCAGGCAAAAGGTGGGAATACGGGGGTGGGGATAGAGGTGGGGGTAGGAGGGTGGAGGGAGAGGAGAGGGGGAAGGAGAAGGGAGAAGGGAAGGACTGGGGAGAGATTGGGGGAGTGGGAGGGTGGAGATGGAGGAAAGGTGGATGTTGGAGAAGGGAATAATATATCTACATTATTGGAGTCATTTTAGGACTGGCAAGATACTTGGCTCTATAGGAGATTCCAGGTGTCTACAGGGATGTCCCCAGCTAGTTCCTTGGGCAGCAGAGGAGAGGATGCCAGAACTATCATTGTCCCATAGTCACACTGATGATTATCTTGATCACATCCATAGAAATTTCGTCTGATGGATGAAGATAGAGACAGAGACCCACATTCACACCAGAGCAATGGATTGAGCTCCCAAGGTCCAGTCGAATAGCAGAAGGTGGGAGAAGATGAGCAAGGAAGTTAGGACCCAGAGGGGCTGGACCACCCACTGAGACAGTGTGCCTGATCTAATGGGAGCTCACCAAATCCAGCTGCACCAGGACTGAATGAGCATATGATCAAGCTGGACTCTCCAAATGTGGCTGCCAATGAGGGCAGAATGAGAAGCCATCAACAATGACACTAAGACCTATCTCCTCTGCATATATTATCTTTTTGGGAACCTAGTCGATTCGGATGCACACCTTCCTAGGATGGGAGGGAGGGGGGAGGGCCTTGGACTTCCCACAGGGTTGGGCACCATGCCCTCTTTTAAGGAAGCAACTGGAGGGGTGAGCGGGAGGGGACTGGGAGAAGGGGTGGAAATGTAAATTCTTTTTTTGTGAAGGGAAAAAAATAAAAGAATATGGGAAAAAACCAAAAAAACAACAAAAAAAGAAAACTGACAGTAGTTAGAAAGCTCCCATAGAATATCAGGATCAAAGTTGACACTAGACAGCCACTTTAAATTGTTATATAATTGTAATGAGGCCATTTCTTTGAACAAAGATGGACAAGTGTAGGAATCTGTAAGTAGGTCATTAAGGCCTGGGGCTTCAGGGCCTCTAAAAGGCATCCCAGAGGGAGGCTGGATTGATGGTCTTGGATGACTTGCTACTCAAAGCTGAAACTATGAAAACCCATGAAAATGGCAACACCACAAGGCTTATACAGGGACATATCCCCTCTATAGGGGGTGTGTGACAGCAGTGAACACCACAGGGCTTGTAGATGAGCATCCTCTATCTACAGGCAGGGTGTTAAAGCCAGGGTGGCTCCAATACAAGTGACTAGGAAGCCAGAGAAGTAGAGACTGAGTGATCTCTCACAGTGGGGACCATTGGTGAGTGGTCCAAAAGAAAAGAAATTAAAAAAAATAGAAAGAAAAATCCAAGGGACCCTTGGCCCCCAGTTGTGGGAGGACTGATAACAGGTTGTCAAAACACAATTTCAGATAAGGGAAGCAATTCAGAGATGAATGTCAGTACAGGGATCAACCGTGTCCATGTAGGTCATGGTTGGGGCTGTACCCCATAACTATGAACACCAGAAGATTTCTGGGATCAATTCCTCAAGTTTGGATAAATGGTTAAGCTGACCAGAATGGGAAAACTCATCAATTGAAGTCAGTGGTATGAGTAGTGGTCATGCTCAGGTAGATGGAATATGTGGTTGTTGTGGAAAAAATACCCAGTTCTGGATCCCAATCCACAGAGGGGAGTTCGGGGCAGGAGAGCCTCCTTAGTTTCATGGCACTAATGAAATTACCTTGCACAAGTGACAAGAAAACATGGAACATGCAACAAACCTGCTTAGGAGTTTATTGTGGGGGGTGTACAGGCCTGATTAATGTCAGTGTGAAGAGAGAGAGAGAGAGAGAGAGAGAGAGAGCACTAGAGATGGCACATACAGCTTTTAAAGGCTGCCTAGCACATACACATGGGGGATGACATGGCTGTGTCATATGCAGATGACAGAGCTCATGCATGTGTCCAAGGGCTCATGCAGCTGCATCATACATAGACAATGCAACCATTCTGCAAATGGGTCAGTTGGGGTCTTTTAAGATTCCTGGGGTCATTAGGCACTTCTGCCTGAGGGCTTGTCTGTACATGCATGGCTCTGAAACCTGTCAGCCATGTGTCAGCCATGCTGTGTAGCTGAATCATTACAAATATGACATGTACTAGGAGCTCTAATGATCAAAGTGTGATGTCTAATGTAAATTTAGTGAGACCCCAATCACTGTCCCCAGCCTTTATATCTCTCTCTCATTCTAGAATAAAGTGGAACTGTAACACTTAAACTATCTTCCTAGAGAACAATGAAAAGAAATACTTCAAAAAGTTACAGTGACATGATTTACTAATAGTACAACTAGTAAACATTTTATGATTTAATATAACTAGGTATCATAAAATGTTATAAAATATATTTGTGTATACTTATGGCTTATTTAAGATATTCTTCAACTAATCAAAAACTCTGTGTTATCTTTAACTTTCTGGCATTTTGATACCTTTCCCTTTATCTTTTCATTTGTTTTATTGATAAAAACTTGTTTTCACATAATATGTTTTGATCATAGATTTTCTTTCCCATGATTAATTTTAGTTATTATGTAAATAATTTACTTAAATATAAACATTTCAAAAACATATGCCGTTGAATTTCTTTAAAATTTGATCCTCTCACCAACTGTTTCCTGTTACCCAAAGGATTATCTTTTTCATCTTCGCAATTCTCTATGCCCCCTGTTAAGAATCCCCATGTCACAAGACCATCATCCTGTGTTTCATTTTCCCTCTCTAACAGTGTTTTCCTCTGTCACTGCTTTGTCAATTTTTTGCATTATCTGAATTCTGTTAAAAGTGTCTGACTTTGAAGTAACCTCAAATTTTAGCATATAATTACATGTTTCATCCATAATTCCTCCCAATGCAGCCATATCTTTGAAAGAACATTTTCTCTGTAGTGATTATCATATACAGTGCCTCTCACACATACCAATTTTCTTCAAATAGTGGCCATTTCTGTCATTCCTTTAAAGCAAAGACATGTATATCATTTTATTCTTATGTAATTTAACAGTTAAGTGGGTTTAGTGTTTCACTATAGAATTATGGAAATGTTCTAAAACATGAATTTGTTAGGACATAACTATAGTGTCCCTATGGGGAATTTTATTTTAAAATATGATCCAGCTTGAATCAGCCTTGTAGGTATAAATATTAGATGCAAGAAATTATATTCTGGAGTTTAGTTGAAGGAATTTCTGTATCCACATACATATTTTCTGAACCTTCTACATATATCTAAAAGTATATTCAAAAATCACTTTAATTACCTAGTCTCGTTATGATAGCTCATAAGACATGAAGGCACAGGGATACCTATCTTTTTTAAAAATATTGCTTTCTGGGTTAGATTATTTTACTCAAATCACTTACTCCTATCTGAGTTGGTCCTGATTTTTCATGATAAAACTTATCTCCTTATAATAATAGAGAATATTACGCAGTGTGTGCTTAATTGGTGATCATTGAAAACACAAATTAGGTTGTCATGATAGGTATAAATTATATTTCTGGAATTCATTTGCACCAAAATAGGAATGAATAACAACAGCATATTGCTCTTAGAGGGTCATAGAAACCTCATGTTTGAAGCTAATAATTAAATAAACTGTGGCTACCTGAATGTTATCTTTTACTTAAGATGCAATATTTTATACTATCACTACTTTATATGGTCTCTGTCAAACAGTGAAATTTGTTAAAAAGACAAATTCTTTATGATTTTTTTAGAAATAAATATTTGGATTTGGTGAGTGTCAAAACAAAATGAATAAGAAGTCATATATCACATTATAAAAATTTAAACAATTTTCAATTTATTTTTTCAAGTTTATCCTTCTTATATCTAAAATTGTGAAATTATTTACTCTAGTATTTAACGAAAATCTTGATAATTTTAGAGTAAAATATTCAACCACAGGGTTCCACCATATACCATTGTAGGACCCAGCCATAACAAGCTCAAAGTAGGCCTAAGTCTCAGTTTACCCTAAGGCATTAGCTGGTTTTAAGAAAGACCACAACCTGAGACTACCCATGCTCCATCCAGGAACAGACCACCAACAGGAAATTCCTAAAATTCCAACCATTGTAGATGGGATTTGCCTACCAGCACACTCATCATTTTTTTTTAACCTGGACACCCCTAGACAAATGCCAACCAATCAGGGATCCTGAACCTTGGAATTCTCTCACCCCACTTTTACTACTATAAAAATCTAACCTCAATTGAGCTCTGGGCTCTCTGATCACTTATTTAACACAGAGAGTCTGAGTTTGCAAACTTGTGTAGACTAAAGACACTTCACACACAGGGCTTGATTTTCTGGTTGCTTATTGTGGGACTCCATGATATGGGCATATCAATTACAAACATTATGCCATAAATAATAACATGGTAAAATTCACTTAGCTATTTTTATCAGAAGGCTATTATGTTACTTTTTATCATAGATCTTTTGTTTCAGAAGGGTGTGCACAAATTACTATGAGAAACATGATAAGAGTTACAGATGTCTTCTGTAAATTTTAGATGTAATGGATTAAATAAAAATGCTGCAGATCCCCGAGTGGTTATAACAGCAGAAACGCTGCAGGTCCCTAAGTAAATGGCAGTGGGCCATGTGGTAGCAGGCAGGGAACAGTGGGTCCCAAGAGCAGCCAGAGCCAGGCAGGGATGGCACAGTTCCCCAAGTGGATACAGTAGGCCACGAGGAGAGACATATAGGTCCTCAAGTGGGGGCAGGCAGCGGGCCCCAGAGCAGCTAGTCCGAGGCAGGGATGGTCCATGAGACCATGCCGCAGGTCTCTGAAGGTGGCTGGTCCCAGGCAGCAGGCAAGAGACAGACGAATAGGCACACCATGCAGAGGGAGTCTGGATATTTATTAAGTGAGCTATAAAAGGGAACGGGGAGAAAAAAAGCAGAGAGAGAGAGAGAGAGAAGGGAGATAGAGAAGCTGCCTCTTTGAGAAAGGAAGAAAGTCAGCCTGCACACATGGTACATTGCCGCTGCTTGGGGACCTGCAGCGGTTCTGCCGCTGCAGTTGCCGGGTATCTTCAGCATCTTTATTTTTACCATTATATTGGTTCTGTGAGACTTGGGAGGCTCTCCCACCCTGATTATCTCTTCCGTGGAAGGTATTCAGAAACAGGTATTTCTTTGCACAACAACCACACGTTCCATATGTCTAAGCATGATTTCTACAGCATGATTTCTTCGCACACCACCAGCTTCAATTGGTGAGTTTCCCCCACTCTGGTCAGCTTAACTGTTTCTCCAAACCTGAGGAATTGACCAGTGAGCTCCTGGCAATCTTCTGGTGTTCCTAGAACTGGGGAAACAGCCCCCCAACCTCAGACAGGTGAGCCCTTTGCTGACATTCATCTTTGGATTGCTTCCCTTAGCTAAAATTGTGACTGGACTGACTTGGTGTCAGTCGTCCTGTGCTAGCACTTCACAGTCTATGTGGTGCGTTTCACTGGGGGGCCCAGGGTCCTGCAGTTTTCTCTTTTTTCCTTTTCTTTCCTTTTTTCCTTGCTATGTTGCTTGTTTTTGTTTTGGTAAAGGCTGCTCAGATGCCTTGTGGTGTCACCGTTTCACAGGTTATGATAGTTTTAGCTATGGGCAGCAAGCCATCCATGCTTGTAACCCCTGGGATGGATGAAGCCCTAAAACCACAGGCCTTAATGCCCTACTTCTTTTGCTCATACCCTCACTCCACTGGTTTCCCACCAGCTCCACTTTAATAGGGAGCTTTCTAACTACTATCAGTGAGAGCTTTCTAATTACTGCTAGAGTACAGGCAAGTAGAAAGAGTTTCCTCAAACTGTCCCTGCAACCACTATTGCTGCCAACAAGATTGGTCGGGTACATGGGGCAGCTGTTTTCAGTTCTAGCCTTTTGTTTCCCACTGCAGCTTGTGGCATAGCAGCTCAGCCACAGGGCAAAACATGCCCCTAGATCTCTCTTATTATTAAACTTAAAATACTTGTGGTTCAAAAATTGTGGCTTTTCCATACAACATGTGATCACTGCCATTTTGACTGAGGTCATGTGACCTTGGTAATTTCACTGCCCTCTTAACTGGGTGGTTTTTCCATAAAGCATGTGACTGCTGCCATTTTGACTGAGGTCAGGTGACCTTACTGCCATCTTGGCTGACAGCCAGGTCAGGTGACCAAGTTCTGTGATCTTTACTAAGCTATTCCCTGCCTGGTTCCCCAGTATTAACTCTGTTACATGGGTGATATTACCACCATCTTAACTTAGGTAAGGTGACTTTACTGCTATCTTAACTGAGAGCCAAGTCTGGTGAACAAGTCGTGCCATCTTTAATGAAGTATACCCTGCCTGGTCCCCTGGTTTACTTATGTTTTTGTGTCTAAATTCCTCTTGTTGACTCTGTTTCAGGGGTGTTTTGTGCAGTGGCATGCTTTTGTTAGGGCCCACTAAGAGCATCCACTTTACCCAATTCCTGTTCAATCTGTGTGTATGCTCATATATGTAACTTAAATGCACCTATGCTTATTGTTAAATGTTATAATTGTTCATTGCATCTCATTTCAGACTACAAAATCAATAAGTCACATTTTTCAAACTGGTATGTACTTTAAAGTCTCTTATAAAATACTTTATATTTAATCCAACCCTCATTTAAAATATATTAAGATGCTCTATACTATTGTCAGTTCTGCCATTAACCATCTATTGGAAGCAGTTTTTTCTTCTTTCTGTCTTTCTATGAGTGTAAATCTTACCTGTTAAAAGCCAGTCCAGTCAAGCTCAGACCCAGATCTCCAGGAAGATTTTATACTGTAGTTTTTACCTGATGAACAGCTCTAAACTGCACAGAGATCTGGAGAATATGGCATTTAAATATTTAATTATTAAATACATTTTCATAACAAAAAGAGGCATGATAGCTCCTAGCAGTAGTACTTTACTTCCTTCAAAGAAGACAGAAGACAATTGGGCACAGAACAATGTTCATCCACAATTTGCTTCAACTGCCAAGCATTGACCACTGGGCAAAACTGCCTTTCATATTAACTGAAGATCTCCAGATATGGACAGAATTGCTGGAATCGACAGCCTAGCTGCTCAGGTCAAGATAGGCTTGTCTTTCTACAGATTTCTTAGCCCACAGAAACTTCTGGAGCCTGGAAGACTCTGTGCTAAACAGCAAAAGGCAAAGATGATGTTCAGAAACCATGGAGGACCCTCTAGGTGCCAAGCATGTAAGTTCTCTGTCATTTCTAATCAACAACTCAAGTAAAATTTCACCCTTCTAAAAGATCTCTGATGCAGTTGGACAGCTGAGAGATTTTGTCAGTTTAAAAGGACAGCCTCACCAAACAAATTTCAGTAAATTACAAATTATTAAGGTGTATATGTGCAAGTTATAAATGTGTGAGGACAAGTGCATCCTATCAAACTTCTTTCTATGCTGTCTTCAATGGTCATAAAGATATTTTCATTATCCAAAAATATCTGTCACAGTCATTATAACATAAACATGCTACTGTTTATATAATGTATATGTCTAAGACTTTTGTTTATACAAACCAAAGAAATTCTTGTGAGTTCCAGGGAACCAAATTGAAGGATCCACCCTAAACAGGTTAGTACATCCCCCTCAATCTCTTGTTCCTAATTTTTCCCCTTAACTTAACTTTGTCCTCTGTTCTGCCAATACTTTAAACAGGTATAAGAAAAGCCAGAAATTTTCATATCACAAACACTGGACAGGAACAAACAGACCAGCTATGTGAGGATGTGATCAGCACCCAGCTTTCTCAGTTTTCCCCTCACAAGATGACACCCACAAATAAGCAGAAAGTAGTCTCTAGAATCCACTGCCCCAATTCCTGGTGTAGGAGGTCCTTCTGACTATGTGTTGCTTCCATTGGTTTAATAAAGAAACTGCATTGGCCTTTTGATAGGGCAGAATTTAGATAGGTGGGGAAGACAGAACAGAATGCTGGGAAAAAGGGCAGAGTGGCAGGTGCCATGAAGCTCCTGCCTGAGACTGACGCTGGTTAGAATCTTTCCCAGTAGGCCACAACCTTGTGGTGCTACACAGATTGGTAGAAATAGGTTAGATCAGGATGTGAGAGTTGGCCAAGAAGAGGCTAGATATATTGGGCCAGACAGTAATTTAATCAATACAATTTCTGTGTGGTTATTTTGGGTGAAAGCTAGCCGGGCAGGATGGGACAAAGGGGCACCGCACTCCTTACAACAAATTCCTTTGACCTGTGGTGCCTAACTTCCTGCCTTTTTATTATAAAAAAGAGATGGGAATGTAATGATATGTTCTGTTCCTTTAAGACACAAGCCCCACCCACCCCCTACACCATCTGCTGAGGCAGGCAGATCTTCCTTTCTGCTCCCTTTTTATCTCCCTCTCAAAGAGACAGCTTCTGTCTCCCCCCTCTATCTATCTGCCCCTCTCTCTGCTCTTCTACTTCTCCCCCTTCCCTTCCATAACCAAGTTAATAAATATCCAACCTCACTCTGTAGGGTTTGCCTGTCCATCTGCCTAACATCTGTCTCTTGCCTACTGCCTGGGACCAGCCGCCTTCGGAGACCTACAGCATGGTCTCCTCCACCATCCCTGCCTGGGAATGGCTGCTCTGGGGCCCAGTGTCTGTTTCTGCTCGGGGACCTGTGGTGTGATCTCATAGCATACCCATCTGTCTGATTCCCCTTGAGGGACAGGTTACCCAGGTAACAGACCAAGCCAGTTCTATGACTGAAAATACAAAAATATATTTCAAATTTTTATTCATCAACATAGAACATAAAAATGATGAAATTTGATTATGCCTTCATTATGAACTACCCTATATGCACATTACAAATGTTCCTAGGAACTTCTAGTTTATTTCTCAGTTGCTGTGATAAACACTGACCAAAAGCAACTTAGAGGAGAGAAGAGTTTAATTTATTTCCCAGCAAGAAACATGAAGGTGGGAACAGAAAGAAAGACCTTTGAGATTCTTGCTTACTGGCTTGATGCTTCTGTCTTGTATAAAGTATAAAGACATACAAATTATAAAGTATTAAATATACTTTTTAAAAAAGTAACCTTTTTATAAATTTCAGACACAATATAATAGGTTGGGTCCTTCTATGTATATTAGCAAGCCAATTTTCTGTAAGAAAAACTTCCCAAAGCCTTCTCCCCAATCTGACAAAGACAAATTCATAGTTAAGATTCTCAGCCTCCAAATTTGTCATTTTAATAACAGAAGCTAAATACTGCAGCATGCATATTCATATTCAAGATTATAAAACATTTATTAACTAGTCTTTCTCAGTGCCTCGGATATGGTGTGGGCTACTCAATGGATTATCTATTAGAAAAATGTTTCTATTGAACATTTGTAACATGGGTTGCACTAGATGTCATATAAAGAGAGTATAAAGAACATTCTCTGAGTTTTAATAAAAACAAAAAAAAGAGCCAAGTTACATATAAATACCATGCTATAGTTTGCTATAAACTTCATGTGATAATGATGTGTTTGATAAATTGAATTAAAGGAAACAAGCATTTAAAATTAATTTTAATTGCTTATTTTTAAAGGTAGGCAATGCATCATTAAAATTTGCCTATGAATGTTTTCAGCTATGTCAAGCTATTCTGTTATTCAGTGCTACACCAATTTATTTTAAAAGTTGTCAGTTCTTTTAGGAACTTTCTTCCATTTATTTTTCTACATTCAGACATTTGCTGAAGTCTGAATTTCACCTGAATTAAGCAACCTCTGTTGACCACACTTAATCAAATATCTGACTGGTTACAATTCACATTGGCCCTTAAGAATATTCTCAAGCATGCCACAGACTAACATCATTAATGACTTTAATCATCTATTTAATTTTAAACAAAGGGTCAGCTCTTTCCTCCTGAACAATATACTTTGCAGGATTGTTAATAGTTTAGTGATATTATTGTACACACTCTTGAAATATTAACCACAAAATAGTAAGTTCATTTACCATCAGAAGAATAAATTAACAGATTTTTTTCATCACACATCATTTTACCTAGTAATAAATATCTATTGATTCTGCAGTCATATCTCAAATCACAACTTTCTCTTTCTTTCTTTCTTTCTTTCTTTCTTTCTTTCTTTCTTTCTTTCCTTTTTCCTTTCTTTCTTTCCTTCATCATTGTTATTTTAAACTAGAAATTATTAATGCCCCACTATTTGTGGATAACATTTTTGCGAAGCAAATATAGCATTGTGGTTTCTGGGAATCAATCTAGGTTCAGCTCCAATAGCAGTAAAGGGTTTGAAATGCTAAGCCACTGCCCAATCTTGCAAAATGATTTTAACCAAATACTTAAAAAATATTTACTTTTTTTCTATAGAAACAATTTAACTGTTGAGGAAAGGAAAAAATTGTTCTTTTGAGGTTGTTTCTACTTGGTTTTCCCATTCTTCATTGGATGGTCCTACACCCATGCATAGATTGGCAGCAAGAATTAAAATTAGTTGGAATGAGTGAGTATTATACATATATATACATAAATATGCATGTATATACACACTTATACATATAATTCATAAAAGTAAAAAAATAAAATTTTATATTATTTAGAAGAAAGGCATTGCACTATCTTCTTCCAAATGGAAACATTGGAATGAAATAAATCTGAAAATAATGTCAGTATATATTTTTTCTATTTGTAAATACACACACACATATTCAAGTATATAGATTTGAAGATATGCTGGGCTTGGGAAATAGATATTCACATAATTACATTTAATGATATAAATACACATAATTATTAATATTAATTAAAAGATTCATCAATGGCCAAATGTACTAATATAGAGATAGACACACATAGAAAAAAATGTATTCTGACATTATTTACAGATTGTTGCAACATACTATATTTATTTTTTCAATAAGTAGAACAACACCTTCTGTCTAAAACTACCTATTATTTTATTTTCCACTTTTATAAAAATAGTGAGCATATTACTGTAAATCCTTCATAGTCTGTGCCCCCACTTGATTATTCTAATTCATAATTTCTATTGTTTTCTATTTTTCTCTATATGTATTTACTTTTAGTTTTATAACTGTATGTTTTCAGTGACTGTACATAGTTTGTTCAAACAGTATTTCAGATCATTTTCTAAATACTTTTTTTGATGTTACAAATTTATAAAGCTGCAATTTTTTAACAAAGCAACTGTCTTCTCCATTGTAAGATTTATATTAAAGTTGATCTTTGCCAGAAAAGCAAAGAGTCTAAACCTGAAAAAAAATTACAGAACAGTTTGTTTAAGTATAACCATGGTAGAAATCAAATACTATCATAATCCATCTGACACCTTTTGTTTGATTAGTGTTCATGAGTGAGCATTTTTGAAGAATTGTTTATTTTTAATATTTATTGAATTTCAAAGAAAAGAGGAGAGCTATATCCTGTAAGTGGGACTCATCAGATCAGGGGACTCTAACCTGAACTTTCTCCTAGATAGCAGGCAGCACAAATTAGTACCAACCACTATTGTATGAGTCAGTTTATTTCATTTCCTTTCTACTTTTCTTCCCACTTCTCTTTTCTTTCATTATTATTAACATAAAAGAGTATCATTTACTATATGCATATATGTAATTAGCAGTATATCTTTTGTGATAATCATAATTTCAGACATAGTTAAATATCTTCAAAGATTTCATTAGAGTGTTTAGCCTGCATGGTTTTTTTTGTGACCATATGTTTGACTGATATCTGCAGAGTTGGGGTTTACAAAAACTGGGTTGGCAGATGATTGTGAGACACCATGTGGTTTCTGGCATTCAAAACTTAGTCTCTGCAAATGCAAAAAGAAATCTTAAAAGCTATCTCAGCCATCAGTTTCCACTGTAATTTTAATTACTTGGGATAAGACACAAATTTCAGAAATTTTCATGTAGAATTGCAAAATTATGACTGAACTCTTCATGGGCTTATATTGTTATTTTAAAATAATAATTAAATCTGCAATATACTGACTTTAAATAGGAAGACCTACATGGTAATTAGTGTCTCTTCAAAATGATAGTTTGTTAATATGAAAGCTACATATTGGTGTTTATAAAATGAAATGTATAAACCTCTTTTATACTGGGATAAGATATACATGGTTATATATTCCAACACAGGACAATAAAGATTTTTATTACAATAGTGAAAATAAATTATCTTTAATAATCTTTTAGTTCCATAATAAATTAAGATTGTAAAAGTAAGTTACATTATTCAAAGTGGGTGACCATTAAAAGCAATTATTATACTACAGTAATAAGAGGGAAAAAGAGGTCATTTACATTATCAATCAGAAATAAATTTAGATACATGATTTTAGCCAAAAGACTAGTAAGAGATCATGAATGATCCCAGAAAAATGTTTACAATCAAAAGAAACTTGGAAAGTGAGAGGTCTGATAGCAATAAATTTCAATGACATTCAAGAGGAAACATTCATAATAAATCTCTAACTAATTATTATAATAATAAATATGATTAAATAATATTTAATTTATATTGAATAAAATATATAATAAATTGAGAATGTATATTATTTACAGTTACCTTAATTATACCCCTTTGGGATCATTATAATAATAATGTTGGTATATTAGGTAAATGAAAATTAACTATTCAAAGATTATTTCTTTTAACTTAATAATTTCAGAAAATTATTTCCAAAATATCTATTGAAACTAGTTCTCATTGGCAATTTAATATTCTTTTTAAGTTTTGGTAAGTATGCTTGTGGCAGGGATGATTTACAAAATGTCAACTGAAACCATAAAAGAAACTACTTAAAAGAGACCTCAAGCTAGTGGAAGAATTATTGGTACTTAATGACTCCTGGAGGGAATATAACATTTAGAGCATAGTACGGGCACTGAAAGCTTCCTCGTGTCAATGTGAATGAAAGTTCGCAAACACACACTGAGCACTTATTAATAAAAATCAATGACATTGAGCATCTTATTAATAATAAACAATGGCAAAGTTGAGAAGAAATATGTTGAGCATTGCAGAGATAGAGTGGGTAGTAGGGAAAGAAATGACCAATAAATATTGAGTACATATAGGGATTTTTTCAAAGAATAAATATAAAACATCATTATAGAAAGGTAATCTAATGTAGAAATGTTGGATGTTAAAAGTTAAATTTAACCTTATATTTAAAAGTCTAATTGTAAAAAATAAATTACATTAAAATCAATTAAATTTTTCTGAATTATTTGTGTTAGATAATTTTTCAAACCCTAATATTGTTTGTATATTGATATAGTTCACTTTAATAAATAGTATTTCAATGTAAATTTAAATGTCAAATTATCTTTTATAAAGAAGTTGATCTTAACAAAGTTCTCAAATTTGAACTCCCCATGCATTAGAATAAGAATTTACATTATACAAAATTTATTTAATGAAATACAAAGTCAACAAGCATTTCTTTTTTTTAGGAATACATTTTAATATGATGAGAATTAGGCAGAAGTTAAAACCGCATTGTTTAAATAACTCACCATTTCTGTCTGTTTAATCTTGAACAAAACCTATTTTGGAGTACGCAGAAAAATAATAGTTGTTAAATTATTTTCCTTGCATATATGATGACCTAAGTTCAAATTCCAAAATTTGTATGGTAAGATAATCTGGTAGTGTGTACCTGCAATATTAGTGTTTTACAGCTAAATGCACGAGGATTCGTAGGGCTGACTGTTCAACCAGTCTAGCAAAACACCTGAGATCCAACATCAATGAAAAACATGTCACCAAAAATATAGAGGAGAGGTAATTGAGGAATGTACCCAGAAGAAAGCACAATGTGCACAATCATATATATACATGAATAGTCAAAAACTAATCTCATTAACTGTATTTTATCACTAATTGGATAAAAATTCTTATGATTAATAATGCAATGTAAAAATAAAATATGTACTAGAATCTAGAAGTGTTTTCTGTGCATTTTTACATAATTTTTGAAATGATTACAGTTAAGTCTATATTTTTACTATTAATATGTACACTATAAGCTTGTTGCCTGCAAAAATATAAAAAATGATGAACTTGTTTAGTAAACATATGAACCATTACAAATTTCTTTAATATAAGAATACACTTCAAAAAGTGCCCAACATATTTTATTTAACAAAATTAATGAAGGCCAAGAATGAAAATCAAAATTTACTGTCTTAATTACTTTATGATAATACTTGTCAAAGTAATCCTCTCTAAATAGCACTAAAACTACTAAGAGTGAAAAAAATCATGGAGAATAAGGGTCATTTGCTTCAAGACTGCTTACTAAGATGATCTTGTCCCATGAAATACTCCAGTCAGGGCTTAACCATAATGATAGAATTCCTTTGTGTCTCCAAAAGATTATCAGCCCCCCCAATCAGCCAGAAGTATCCTAAAAAGTATACCCACATTCCCCATAAAATGTATAGATGTTTGTGTTTGTTTAGTATGTTAGTTACAAGTTGTTATGGACATGGGTTAAGAGAAACAGCTAAATGAAGGAAATTAGATTCAAGGTTTTGTATTGAAAAAAAACAGGGAAATGGTGTGGGATAACGCTCTTGGACACTACAAAGATTTTCTACTTGTGTTGGTTTAATAAAACACTGAATGGCCAGAAGCTAGGCAGGAAGTACAGGTAGAGAAAAAAGACAAGGAGAATTAGAAGACAAGGAAAGGCAAAGATGCAATCATAATCCAGAAACAGAGGAAGCAAGATAAGAATGCCTTACTGAAAAAAACTACCAAGCCACATGTCTAATCATAAACAAGAAATATGGCTTAAGGTAAATTATAAGAGCTAGTTAATAATAAGTCTGCTCCAATCACCAAACAATTTATAATTAATATATCGCTCTGTATGTTTCTTTGGGACTGACTGTGTCTAGAAATGGGGGGGACAGAAACTTTCATTTATACTCTTTTTCTTTGCCAATGATTTCAATGAAATAATCCACTTCGTCTTCTACTAGGTTCAGTATATCTGATATCATGTTAAGGTGTCTGATCTATTTGGAGTTGAATTTGTTCAAGATGATAAGTATGAAAACATGCATTTTCAGATGCTGCCATAGAGTTTGACTATTTCAACTTTTAAGAAAATTGTCTTTCTCCTATGTATATTTCTGTGTCATTTATTAAAGAAATAAGAGGTATTTGTGGTTGTAAAAATGTATGTTTACATTTTCACTGTATTGTTTTGATAAACGTTTTGTGTGTGGGGCCAATAACATTCAATTTTTATTTCTAAAGCTCTGTAGTAAATTTCTACTTACAGTTAGTAGTATATCCAACAGTTTTTATTATTCAGGATTGTTTTAGCTATTGTGTCTCTGTAATGTCTTTCCATATGAAGTTTAAAATAATCCTTTCAAGCTCTGTGAAGAATTGGTTTAGAATTTTGATGAGCACTTCATTGAATCTGAAGATTGCTTTGATAAGGTGACCATTTTTACTATATGATCACAGGAGATCTCTCCAGTTTCTGATAGTTTGCTGAGTTTCTTTCTTTAATGTGTTAAAATTTACATCATACTAGTCTTTCGCTTTCTTGGTTGGACTTTCCACAAGATATTTTATATTATAATATATTTCTGTATTAATGTGAAAGGTGTTTCCCTGGTTGCTTTATCTGTAAATTTGCTATTTGTATATCAGAGGAACACTTATTTTCTTGAGTTAATTTTGTCTCCAAATACTTTGCTAAAATAGTTATCAACTGTAAGAATTTCTCAGTTAATTTTAGGCTCAATTATTATACTATCCTATTATCTCCAAATAAAGATAGATTGACTACTTCTTCCTTTGTAATTTGTATATCATTAATCTCATTCAGTTGTCTTATTGCTTTAGCCATGTTGTAAAGTAGTATATTTATAGAAAGAGTGGACAGTCTTGCGTGGTTCCTTATTTTAATGCCATTTCTTTGAGTTTGTCTCCAAATGAGAAAATATTAGCTATGGGATGCTCTAAACTGCATTTGTTTCACTAAGTTTGTCATTTTTTTGGTAATGTCTCCTGAATTTTTATCATGATATATGTTAGCAAAGACCTTTACTGAATCTAATAGGATGTTCATGTTTTTTTTAAATTTCAGTTTGTTTATTTAGTAGATTATTTTTATTGATTTTTGTTTACTGAACATTCCAAACAACTCAGGAATAAAGTTTACTTAATCATAATAGCTGAACTTTTTGATGTATCCTTGGATTTGTTTTGCAAGTATATTTGCATCTTTGTTTGGGCTATACATTTTTCTTCTTTCTTCAGGATTTTGTGATTTGGATATCTTGAAATTTTTTTTCAATTCAATAAAATAATTTGAGGGGTAGCTGCATTACCTCTTCATTAAAGACTAGTAGAATGGCTGACCAAAATCTTCTAATCCAGGGCTTGTTTCTACTTGGGTGGAATTGTATGACTGCTTCTATTTTACTAAGAGTTTTCAGGTCTGCTCAGGTTACTTCTATCATTTAAGATTTTTTTATTGATACCTATCAAGAAAATAATTCATTTATTTTTTACTTTCCAATTTTATTGAGTACATGATTTTAAAATATGCCCTTATAATTTGGGGGATTTACTGTATGTATTTTGTTTTGTCACCTTGTTTACTTCTCATTTTTCTAAAATCAGTTTTTAATTCCAAATTTTAGATATTTACAATGACGGATTGCTAATGCTACTGATTTTCTCAAAGAACCACTCTGTTTCTTGAATTTTGTATGATTTTATTTTTTTTCTGTTTAATTGATGTCAGTTTATATTTTAATGATTACTTACCTTCCTCTCATTTACTGTGTGATTTCTTTTATTTTTCTAGAGTTCTTTGTGAACTAGTAGACTATTAGTATGAAATCTCTCCATTTTTCTTTTATCCTCTTCTTTATGTAGGCATTTACTTCTATGACTTTGACTCTTTTTTATTGCTTTATAAATGATACCATTCAAAATTTCCAATTCTTTCCCTCCTCCCATTTCCCTTCCTCTCCTCCACTAACCCTCCCCCACCGACACTCCAGTCCTAAGAGAGGGCAGAGAACCCTGCCCTGTAGGAAGTTCAAGGCTTATGTGGGTTTTGAGAATGCAAACACAGGTCGAAATTTTTGCAAGGAAAATGTCTCAACCATTTAACTATAACTCCTGATTTTACCTTTTTAAAGCTCTTAAGAACAACTACCATGAATATCCTCATTAATCATTATTGGCAGTAATACTTCAGACTATTTATTTATGTGCATCATTTAAAAAAATAATGTGAAAGTGAGTGTGTTAGTCAACTCTTTATTCTAACTTTTAATATTGCATTTGTGATGTGTGTGTACAGACAAACATGCACACACTTTGTTCTAATCCTTTATTTTGCAAGATATATTTTATCAATATCATTATTAACAAAATTTTGAGTGTGAGTTACATGTGTTTCTGAAGATGTAAAATTACAGAGGTCTTTGTCATTTAGAGGTGGTAAGCAGTAGTTATGCTCTTGTAGGCACATTAACAAATTAAAATATTCGTTTCTTTTTTTCTGATAATTTTTTTTACTTTATAAATAATACCATTCAAAATTTCCAATTCCTCCCCTCCTCCCCTTTCCCTCCCATTCCCCCACTGACCCTGCCCCCCCACCAGTCCTTATAGAGGTCAGGGTACCCTACCCTGTTGGAAGTCTAAGGCCCTCCCCCATCCATCCAGGCTTAGGAAGGTAGGCATCCAAATAGAATAAGATCCCAAAAATCCAGTACATGCAGTAGAGACAAATCCCAGTGCCATTATCATTGGCTTCTCAGTCTGTCTCAATTGTGAGCCACATTCAGAGCGTCCAGTTTGATCCCATTCTCGTTGAGACCCAGTACAGCTGGATTTGGTGAGCTCCCACTAGTTCAGGCACACGGTCTCAGTATGTGGACCAATCCCTCGTGGTCCTGACTTCCTTGCTCATATTCTCCCTTCTTCTGCCCTTCACCTGGACTTTGGGAGCTAAGTACAGTGCTCCCATGTGGGACTCTGTCTCTATATCCATCCATCGCCGGTCAGATCTCTATATGTTTTCCTCTGGGTTCACCTTATTACTTAGCTTATCTAGAATCGGGAACTATAGGCTCAATTTCCTTTGTTCATGGCTAGAATCCACTAATGAATGAGTACACACCATAGTGTCCCATAGGTTTTGGTATGTTGTGTCTTTATTTTCATTGAATTTAAGGGAGACTTTAATTTCTTTATTTCTTTCTTGACCCAGGGGTGGTTCAGTAGTTGACTGTTCAGTCTCCATGAGTTTTTAGGCTTTCTGGGGGTGGAACTGTTGTTAAATTCTAACTTTACTCCATGGTGATCTGATAAGACACAGGTGGTTACTACAATTTTTTTGTATCTGTGGATGTTTGCTTTGTTACAGAGTATGTGATCAATTTTCGCGAAGGTTCCATGAGATGCTGAGAAGAAGGTATATTCTTTCCTCTTTGGGAGGAATAGTCTATAGATGTCTGTGAAGCCCATTTGATTCATTACATATCTTAGTTCTCTTATTTCTTTGTTAAATTTCTGTCTGGTTGACCTGTCCATTGGTGAGAGAAGAGTGTTGAAGTCTCCTACTATTAGTGTGTGTGGTTTGATGTGTGATTTGAGTCTAGTAATGTTTCTTTTACATATGTGGTGTATATTTTATATTCAGGATTGAGACTTCATCTTGATGAGTTGTTCCTGTTAGGAGTATAAAGTGTCCTCCATCTATTCTGATTAATTTTGGTTTGAAATCAATTTTGTTAGATATTAGGATAGCCACATCCACTTGTTTCTTTGGTCCATTTGACCGGAAAACCTTTTCCCAACCCTTTACTTTGAGGGAGTGTCTGTCTTTGAGCTTGAGGTGTGTTTCTTGTAAATAGCAGAATGTCGGATCCTGTTTTAGTATCCATTCTCTTAAGCTGTGCCTTTTTATAGGTGAATTGAGTCCATTGATATTAAGTGATATTAATGACCAGTGGTTGTTAACTCTGGTTATTTTTTGGTGGTAGTGTTTGTGTGTTTCCCTTCTTTGAGTTGTGCTGGTGGAGGACTGTCAGATGTCTGTGCTATTGTGGATATTGTTGGCTTCCTTGGGTTGAGGATTTTCTTATAATACTTTCTGCAAGGCTGAGTGTATGAATACGTATTGTTTAAATCTGTTTTTGTCATGGAATATCTTGTTTTCTCCATCGATGGTGAAAGAAAGTTTTGCTGGGTATAGTAGTCTGGGCTTGCATCCATGGTCTCTTAGTGTCTGCAGTACATCTATCCAAGACCTTCTGGCTTTCATGGTTCTGTTGAGAAGTCAGGTATAATTCTGATAGGTTTACCTTTATATGTTACTTGACCTTTTTCTTTTATTCTGTATGTTTTGTGTTTTGGTTATTATATGGTGCGGGGATTTTTCTTTTTTTTTTGATCCAGTCTATTTGGTGTTCCATAAGCTTCTTGTACCTTCAGAGGAATATCCTACTTTAGGTTGAGAAAGTTTTTTTTCTATAATTGTATTGAATATATTTTCTGGGCCTTTGAGCTATAATTCTTCTCCTTCTTCTACCCCTATTATTCTTAGGTTTGGTCTTTTCATGGTGTCCCAGATTTCCTGGATATTTTATGTTATGAACTTTTTGGATTTGCAGTTTTCTTTGATCAATGAGTCTATTTCCTCTATAGTATTTTCAGTGTCTGAGATTCTTTCTTCCATCTCTTCTATCCTGTTGGTTTTACTTGTCTTTGTAGTTCCTGTTCATTTACCCATATTTTCCATACCCAGCCATCTTTCAGTTTGTGTTTTCTTTATTACCTCCATTTCGGTCTTCAAATCTTGAACTGTTTCCTTTACCTGTTTGATTGCTTTTTCTTGGTTTTCTAGGGTATCTTTGAGGGCTTGTTAAATTTCTTCTAATTTTTTGTTCATCTTTTCTTCCATTTCTTTAAGCGAGTTTTTCACTTCCTGTTTAAGCGTCTCCATCATTTTCATAAGGTTAGGTTTATAGTTGATTTCTTCTCCTTCTTCTTGGTTAGGGTGTTCAAGTATTCCTGTTGTGTGTTCGCTGGATTCTGGTGTTATCACGTTGTTTTTCAGGTTGTTGGAGGAATTTTTGCATTGGTGACTGGCCATCTCTTCCTTCAAATGTAGCCAGGTGAGCCTTGGCTTCTTGGTCCAATCTTTGCTGTAGCTGACTGTGTACTTGGGAGTTTTTCTTGGTCTGCCCCCTTTTAGGTTCCCTCAGCGCTTGAGCTGCCTCTCAGATCCCTTCTGCCCTGAAGCAGGCTGTGCTGGGGGATCACTCTGTTTAACCTCCACAGGGGAGCCAGGGCTTCTTGCTGGGCTTCAAAGACCTTGCAGACAAAAAGGCAGATTGGGGAACAGGGTGGTATGGTACAAAGAATCCAGAGGCAGGACCACTCACCACTGGTTCCCCAGACCTGTCAGCCCTGATGCAGGCTGAGTTTGGGGATCCAAGGACCCAGCAGATGAAAAGGAGTGCTTGGGAACAAGATAGAATAGGGTAAAAAAAGCCAGTAGCCAGAAACACGCCCCACTGGATGGCCAGAAAAGTTTAGGGAATTGGAGGGTGCCTGAACTCAATTTCCTGGGACCAGCCGGGCTTTCAGTCACTCACCAATCCGAATTTCCTCTGCACAGGAGCAAGGCCTCTTGCTGGTCTTCAAAGAGCTCACATTCAAAAGGGCAGGCTTGGAGGGCAGGGTGATATGGTACAAAGAAGCTCCAGCAGCAGCACCACTGACCACTGGCTCCCCAGCCCCCTCAAGCCCCAAAGCAGGCTGAGTTCTTGCCTCTTAAAATAACAATCATTGTGTTACATAAATTTTGGTACATTGATCATTCATTCTATTTCAAATCTACAAACTCATTAAAATCTTTATTCAATTCTCTCCTGACCCATTTTTTCAATAAGTAAAGAGTTTCACAATTTCTTTTATTATGAAAGTTCCTTTTTGATTCTTTTTTTGTTGATACCCTGCTTTCATCTCTGGTGAAAGGATAGAATGCAGGTGATTGTTTTTGTTTTCTTTTATCTTTTCAGACTTGCTTTCTGTTTGTGTACATAATTACTTTTGGGGAAAATTCAATTAGTGCTGAGAAGAATGCATATTATTTTGTGTTTGAGTAAAATGTTTTATAAATACATGTTAGTTCCATTTGATACATAATAAAAGTGAGTTCTAGAACTTCTCTGCTTGATTTTTTTTTCTAGATGAATGGTGTTTTGTCAATTTGAGCTATTGAAGTTTACTAATACCAGTGTATATGGTTCAATATCTGATAGAAGCTATAATATTGTGTTTTTCTTTGAAATTGACTGGCCATATGTTCCATGCATGGATGCTAAAAGCTGCAACATCTTGGTGGATTTATCCTTTGATGTGTAGATAATGTCCTTCCCTATCTCTTGTAATTATTTGGTCAGAAATATATTTGTTAGAAATTGGAATAGCCACACTAGCTTGTTTTATAGGTTCACTTGCTTGGAATAATTTTTTTTTCATCTCTTTAGCTTGAAAAAAACTGTCTGTCCTTCATGTCAATACTTGTTTCTTAGATGCAGAAGAGAGACACTGTATTTGCATCATCTTAATTAGACTGCATATTTTTATATGGAAATTGAGATATTATCAGTAATTTCTGTTATTTTATTGTTTATGCAGCTGTGGTGAAGGTTTTGGAGGTGGAAATGGTGGTGGTAGTGATGGTGCATGCATGTGTGTGTGTGTGTGTGTGTGTGTGTGAATTTAGGCATAAAGTTAAGCTAAAACCATTTTAGCATTAAAATAGAAAATGTGAGAAATAAAGCATACATGGTGACAATGAAATTTTCACAAACACACATGATTTCCTATACATTTTTAGACAATTCTCAAGAATTGCTTTCCATCATTGGCAAACACGTGGTAAGGAATTCCTGCATTTAGATGAAGTTCTTGCTGGGATTTAGCAGGGAACGTATAATATTGTTTCTATGATACAGATGATGGTGCTCATGCTTCACTGATTACTAGGAGAGAAGAACTCTTCTTCAATATGTACACTGAAAAAAATATTGTAAGTTTTCTCGGAGACAGTGTATCACTACTTATCATTACCATGTAAAGTAAATATTAATTAAATCAATGGATTTTTAATGAAAATTTAAAGCAACTTTACTGAGTCATCTAATATGAGTATAGATGGAAGTTTCTTTTGTCCCCCTCCCCATCCCACAGCCATTCAGTCCCAAAGAAGCACACAGAAGCTATTTCACCTATTGTTCAGAATTATTACTAATTACTCATACAATTTCAATTAACCCATAATTCTTATCTGTGTTTAGCTGTGTAACTTGTACAGTTTTTCAGTAACGCATTATCATCTTGCTTTTCCTGATACTTGATGATGACTGCATCTCTGCATTTATTCTTTCCAGAATTCTCCCAGTCTGGTCACCCTGGCTATACCTGCCTGGCTACTGGCCAATCAGGGTTTTATTAAACCAATATGAGTGACAAATATTTATAGTAGTGTACAAGAGCATTATCCCACAGTATTTCCTCTTTGTTTGTCAAAACAAGAACTCTGAATCTAATCTTTTTAGGTCTTTTTCTGATTATTATCTATAATAACTAATAACAAAAATGCTAAACAAACACAAACAGAAATAATCAAATTTTTTCGCCTATGGGGTTGTAGTTTTCTTAGCTATTTCCTACTGATTGGACTCACTGATAAGCTTATGAAGACCTAAAAATAATTCAGGATTATGGTCCAGTTCTGACTAGAGTACTCTGTAAGGCTGTATCATCCTAGTCAGCAGTCTTGAGGCTGTTCTGAATGAAAAGTCCATAGGAAACTTCAACAGAGATGCTCTAAAATGACGGATCATCTGGAATATTCATTATAATTTGATATATTTTAGTGGGGATTTCCTCAGTCAAACCTTTCTTTCCTTACCAAAAAATTGATCTACAGTCTTTTATTTCCTATGGAAATAAAAACAAAATCTCTTCCCCATAGAAAAATATATTTTAACTAAAAATTTAAAATCAAGGCATTTTTAAAATATATAGGTTGGTTTAAACCAGCAGCATTTATAATCGAATGTCTTTTTTCAGCTGTTGCTCCTTCCTTAGCAGTCAAATATGACAACACAATAACATACAGTAGCTAGACTCTCTGTGTATTTTCTATCTTTACACAGCATAAAAGTTATTAAAATATTTCTTTAAAAGTACATATTGGAGAAAATGATGTTATTAATATTTCCATTTGTTGAAAATTTATGCATTGGAATCTTAAAATTCACAATGATGGTAGAAGGAGGCAGAAATAATATGAAGTGTTTTAAGATTAGGTGAAAGAGTTTTCACAGTTTCTCCTACCCTTGAAGCCACAACAGGCACCAATGGCAGATCGTTTAGTGGATCTCCACCTAGCTATGAATATACCATTTCTTTAAGCTAATATTTTCCAATTTTAATTCAGAAAGTAAATTAATTTTGCTTATGAACTGCCCAGTTTATTTTTCCAGGATTTATATAGGTGAAGCTGAAAGTTTCATGCAGGTGAGGATAAGGAGAGTGGATAATTCTAGAATCATATTTCAGTTAGGTACCCTAAAGGTTACTTAAGATACTGCTTGACTGAGAAAAGAAACAAAATTGTATTTGTTATATTAATATTGTTTTTCTAAAAGGAAATACATTGTTCAACATACTTTAGATTAAATTAAAATATGGTGAAATATTCATAGATCCTATTTTTACCTTATTCTAATTTGAATTGGAGAAGAATGATCTTCCTAGGTTTAGAAACTATATAGTTGTTTAATGCATGTTTCAGTGCAGAAAGGAATTTATATACTGCCTGAGAAGAATGATGCATTGCATGGAATTTGGCATTGGTTCTCTTAAGTCTTTAATTTGTGTGTGTGTGTGTGTGTGTGTGTGTGTGTGTGTGTGTGTTAGGAAAATGCACATTTGCAAATAAATGTTAGATTGTATTCCTTATTAAGAGAAATGGTTATTTTTTCACTCGATGTTATTCATCAGCTCTTTATATCATCATGACTAGAATATAGACTTGAATAACTAGAGATATTTTAAGTTCAATAAAGGAGGATTTTTTAAAGTGAGATTCCTACCCAAATACTCCAGCATTCCTAGAGTTTCTTCAAAATATTGAAACTGATTTTCTTTTCCTTTAATCTCAACCCATAGCTCTGAAATAATTGTAAAGTAGTCACCAAATCACCCTGAAACAGGTACTTATCTCCCCAGCAGGGTATCTGGACAGTACGAAAACTGTATTTTTGTAAGTTCATGGAGCTTATTTTACCTGAAAGTTCAGAGAATACTGTATGAAAATAGGAATCTAATAATCCACTGTAGTAATTTGTGTCAACTTTTATGGAAAACTAAATAAAAGAAAATACATGCATCTTTTTTTTTAGAACATGACCTAAAAAATTTCTTTGAAAAACCTTTGTTCCTTAGTCAATTTTTAATATGAAAAAATACAACTTGCCTATAAAGATATATACTATTAAAATAATAGGTATACATGCTGTATAGAAACTAAACATTGTAAATAAATCTTAGTTGATAACAGGATTTGTACAATTTACTTTTAATCACAGCACTCAGAAGTCAGAGGCAGGTGAATCTCTGTAAACTCAAGGCCAGCCTCATCTACAGTGTTATTTCCAGGAGAGTTAGGGCTATTACACTGAGAAACACTTAACTTGAAAAAACAAAATAAAAAATAAAACGAGCAAACAAACAAACAAAAACCACTTATTTGCTGGACAGTGGTGGGTTATGCCTTGAATTCCAACACTTCAGAGAGAGAAAGACAGGTGAATATCTATGAATTCGGTGTCAGCCTGGTCTATTAATTTCTAGAGCAGGCTCCAAAGCTATATAAAGACCCTGTCTCTTTAACAACAATAATAACAAAACAACAATTAAGGAGGGTGGTGGTGTCACAAGCCTTTAATCCCAGTACTTTTGAGGCAGTGTCAGGAGAATCTCTGTGAATTCAAGGGCAGCCTGGTATACAAAACAGTTTTCAAGACAGCCAGGATGGTTACACATAGAAACCCTGTCTTGAGAAAACAAAAGAAAATAAAAGTACTTGCTTCTGAATTGTTGAGAAACAGCTTAGATATGTACTCTGATTAAAAACAAACTGAGAACTCAATAAAATATTTGAAACAACTTGAGACAAATAGAAAGAAACTTACACAAAGTAATGACTGTGGAAAAAAGCTATGTATGTGAATATATAGATTCTTATAAAACAGTAATTGGGAGTTATTGTCTGGGTGTGTTGAGGTGGCTGTAAAATATATGATGGAAAATGGTGTGGGAGGTCTTTCTTGATGTATGGGTGAGGGCTTGATCTTGCCTAAACTTTATATGCAAAGTTTTGTTGACTCACCATGACAGGCATTACACTTTAAGAGTAGTGGATGGTGTTGGGTTGGAGAAAGATATGTAGGGTGTCGGAGGAGGGAGGAGATGTGGAACTGTGACTGTTTATAAGATGAATAAAAAAAATTAAAAGACACTAATGCTGAAGACACCATATACTTGAGTACAAAATGAGGAAACTTCAAATACTGAACTGGAAGGTTTATCCCCACTGAATAGCTTTCTTAGTGTTGGAAATTTCTATGCAACATACTGGCAGAGTATAATAATTATCAATTTATTTCCTGGTATGAGCTCTTTAAAGTACAACAATGTTTGGCCTGAAAAGACATTCATACTAGTACATTAGTTGTATAAACATCATGGTCATAGACAATAGTTTTCTGATTACATTTAAGTTCTACTTCATGACATGAAACCCCTACCTGGCTCAAATATCATACTATGAACCTATAATTAGAAAGATCCTCAGGGATAACCTACTACTATCAAGCTGCTAAGTATATAAGTAGTAAAATAATTCCAAATGAATTAATACCATATCAAGAAATGTGTCTCTTAACAGTCAACTGAGAAATTTCTATTTACAGTTGTTGGTGGTTAACACAGAAATGAAATATACAGCAGATAAATATTCAGAGAGTAAGAACCCATGAAATGCTCAGCCACATATAAGACTTCTATATTCAATTTCTTCTCCCAAGTCTCAAGGATCTTGGAAGAAAATGGAATAGATTGAATGTAAAAGTCAGAAGTGTTCAAGGACTACAGGAAAATAGTTTTTTCCAGTTATAGCTTGGAAAGAGCACAAATAAACTCAGTGCTTGCTAAATCATGCACAAGACCAATGTAAGCATATGCCAGACAAAATCCCAACATTAGAACGTGATTGGGAACAAATTCCTATTCTTAGCTAAGGAACTACTTGGTAATTTATATCTATTGGGAAAGCAAAATTGAGTTTTGTTGAGAATGTAGGTCTTTTCTCCCTGGGAGAGAGAAGAATATGTTTTATTCGTGCACAAAGCCTGTTAGAGTAGTCAACAAACTTCATATTTGACTTAAGACCCATGCCACCCAAAAGAACCCATATCTGACACTACTTTGTGAACCAAGAGACATAAATCGGGAGTGCAGAGACCTAAGGTCTCTACTAGTTTCAAATACATACATACATACATACATACATACACACACATATACACATACATACATACATACATACATGCAGTGATAAAATAATTTCTAATGATACTATGCTAGTCTCATGACTCTCATAAATCAGATTCTTATTCAGTTATTATTAGAGAAGCTACCTACTGGAGCAGAGGGGAACAAATACAAACACAGTCAGACAACACAACCCACATATACACATACAAAATGAGGGAAAGAGGAGACAGAGACAGAGAGATAGACTTTTAAATGAGCAGATCTAAATGGGATGTCTCCATTAAATCTCTCCCCTCAGGGATTTGAGAACCCTGTGAATGTGAAGGCAGAAACAGTGTCAAATAATGTCCTTGCTGCCTAGATGTCACAACTTACCAGATAAGAAGAGATAGAAGCAAGATGACTGAAAAATGATCTTATAGAGAATTTAAAAAGGCAAATTGTGTACTCATGTTTTGATACATATATTTCTATGTTGTGTGAAATAACTGGTTTCAAGAATATTACAGTAAATATGAGGAGTAAGAAAAAAATAGTCTGTAATTATTTCACTATCTGAGCAGAAAAGTTTTTGTAGTTATGATCACTTTGAATCCTAGACATGGACTACAAATCATTGCATGCTTAATAGAAAATAAACACTACCTTAAATGAAAAATATTATCTGGGGCTAAAAATCATGTTGCATTATTTTTAAACTTTAGGAGATATTACAGAAAGTATAATATCGTATATATATAAAACCATATATATATATATATGGATTATTGCAACATATATAGGAAACAAGCAAATATCAACAACAACATTTTTCAGACATGTATTGAGCTTCTAAGAACATAGATTTATCACATATAAAAAAGAATATAATGAGAAGAGAGAAGGCTCAATGAGTGAAAACAGTCCACATGCAAAGCTTATACCTTGAGTTTATTCCTAAAA
This sequence comes from Ondatra zibethicus, assembly GCA_004026605.1. NCBI lineage: Eukaryota > Metazoa > Chordata > Mammalia > Rodentia > Cricetidae > Ondatra > Ondatra zibethicus. Next base: position 181,216 of record PVIU01001530.1, on the reverse strand, counting down.
CTAACATTGGAAGGAAACTTGTCCTTTTCTTTTTATATATGAAGTACGGTTCATGAACTACATACTCTTACATGGAGACATCATATGCACATAAACAGAAAAGCAAAGATCTTAAAACATACATAATTAGTGAATTAAAAGTAGAAACTATGCAAATGAGATAAATTTTTCACTATAAAGTTTGGATTACAGCATTCTACATAGTAAACTTTAGAGTGAATAAAAAGATTATCAAGTGTAAGAATAATTGAAATGATTCTACTTATCTTAAACTTCACAATAATGAATGTGTTGTGCTGTTTTGAGGATATTGTCATATCTTATTTAACTACTGGAAATACTGATGGCAGAAGGATAGAAAAGTGTTAATGGGTTTTGAGAAAGAAGTTTGACAACAGAATTATAGAAGGTTATAATTTTCAAAATGGAGAACTTTAAAAGTGAATCACCATACTAATCTCTGGTAACAAGGCATACACTATGAGTCTCAAATTTTCTTTCTAGCAAAACAATCTGTCTTACTTTTTTATTCCTGACAATTTTTTTTCAGTTATTTACTGTAATATATTGGTTTTTCTATGTCTTCTCCCACTAGGCTCTGCATTCTTTCATTACTAAGTCCTTTCAATCTATGAGTGAATTATCAGCTAAAACACAAGAAAAGGACCATAAAAAGACTGTATAAAGATGATAGAGGCTCTTACATAGGAAATAAATAAGTCCCTCAAAGAAATCTAAGAAAATAGAAATAAGCAATTGGAAGAAATAAAAAAAATCCTTAATGGAATCCAAGAAAATATAATTAAGCTGTTGAAGAAAATGAATAAAACTGTTCAAAACCTAAAAATGGAAATAGAATCACTAAAGAAATCCCAAACTGAGGAAATTTGGGAAATAAATAATTTAAGAACTTAAATATGAAATACAGAAGCAAGTTACACCAGCAAAATTCAAGAAATGGAAAAGACACTCTCCGGCCTTGAAGACACAACAGAAAATTGGCTATGTTAGTGAACAAAATTGCTAAATGTAAAATGTATCTAACATAAAACATACTAGAAATCTTGAGAACTGCAAGAACAAATCTATGAATAATAGGAACAGAAGAAGCATAATAAACCAAATTCAAAGACCTAGAAAATACTTTTAACAAAATAATAGAAGAAAAATTTCCTAACCTAAAGAAGTAGATGCCTGTAAAGTTTTGAAAGACATAAAAACCAAGAACTAGATTTAGTCAGAATAGAAAACCTCAAAACACTGCATTAGTACAGAAAAGAAGAAGCAGAAGGAGAAGCAGAAGCAGAAGCAGAAGGAGAAGGAGAAGGAGAAGGAGAAGGAGAAGGAGAAGAAGAAGAAGAAGAAGAAGAAGAAGAAGAAGAAGAAGAAGAAGAAGAAGAAGAAGAAGAAGGGGAAAAGGTCAAGAAACATTTAAATTTGAACCAGTTGGAATTACATGGGACTTTACAGTTGAGTCTCTAAAAGTAATAAAGTTCTACACTTATGAGGTATAAACTTTGAGTATCATAGATGTCATCCTAGACTATTATATCCAGGAACTTTGTCTTTTTCAACCAAATATTTATTAATTTTGATGGTATCCATAGCTTTTCTTTCTATGAGGAAACAAGAAGAAAAGCTCTTCCCAATGTAGAATATCTAGTTTCTATTATGAGATCAATACATTCTTGAAATACACCAGCTATTTAATTCAGAGGTGTTTTAATTGTCCAGTGTCTCTCTGCTGCCATTGTTCCTTTCTCATTATCATTAAGAAAATTTAAGGTTAATAAAGCATTGTGCAATCTATTTCTGGAGATATTTTCCATCCTTTAGGTTCATTTACTATATCGTTTATAGTTTGATTTGAGCTTTCTATAACTGCCTGACCTGTAGGATTGTTTGGTATACCTGTAATATGATTTATATTATAATAAGTAAAAAGCTGTTTCATTTTCTTAGATTAATATGCTGTATTATTATCTGTCTTTATTTGTGCAAGTATATGCATGACAGTCATAACTTCTAATAAATGTGTGGTTACTGAATCAGCCTTTTCTGAACTCAAAGCAGTTGCTCATTAAAAATTCTGCAAAGTAGGATGCATGCATCTTCCAGATTTCATTCCTTTGAGTATCCTTTGGATTACACCCTGAAAGTAATGGTGTTTGGTTTTAGAAATAGATAGTAGGACATTGTGTAAAATCGTGTTAGTGTGTTGCCATGTAATAGAAAACTTTCTTTAAACCTTTGCTGTTGACATGGTTTTTATGAAATTCTGAGACCTTCAGCACATTTCCAATCAGTGCTTGGTCAATTTCTGCATTGCCTTTTGGTAGAGGAACTGGCAGATATGTATGGGATTGGTCGTGTGTTATGTATATGGACAAAACTTATTCCTGATTATATCTTGAAAGTGAATGAATAATGAAGTCAATTCTGTATCATCTGGTATAAATTCAGTGGTTTCAATATGCAAAACAACTATTTCTTTATATTTCAGATTAGTAATTGTATTGAGATGTACTTTAAAATCCCCTAGTACCATGAGAATAGTATATAATTCTGCCTTGTGTACAGAATTATAAGGGCTTTGTTTGTTCCATATTACTTAAATTTCATGAATTGTAACCTGCCTTTCCTGATTAACTTGAATCAGTGTAGAATGAATGGGCTGTCATGACTGGTATGTTATGTACAATGGGGAAGGATCCATGTAGTTCTTTTTCTAACGTTAATTCTATCATTGTGGAGATAATTGCTATTAATCTCTCCTAAAAATTTAGCATGAGATCTTTACCAGGGTTCATTGTCTCCCCATAATATTTTATTTTATAATTAGTAAAAGGCACCCTAATCTCTGTAGTAAAGATTTGGATCTACCTAATCCACATGTGCTTTTGTAATTTCTCTTCAATCAAAGTTTATTCTTTGTCAGCTGTTAATTCCCTGTAACTATTCAGTTATTTTCACCCTCTAAGGTATTTTTAAATGAATTATTAGATAAGGAGTTACCCCAACAGATTGTCATCGATTGGAAATTTCTCCTAGCAATCTTTAAAAGACGTTAAGAGTCTGCAATCACTATATTATAATTTGCATTTATTGTGTATGAGCTCCAGTTATTAGTATGTCATGTACAATGGAGAAAGGAACCAAGTAATTCTCTTTCTAAGTTAATTCTATCATTTTGGGAATAATTGCTATTAATCTTTCTTAAGAAAATAGAACAGTGTCTTTGCCAGTGCTCATTGACTTTCCATATTTTTTTCTAATTTTCTGTAAAATCTGTAACCTATTTTATGACATAGATAACTTATAGAATCTCCATTCTCTATTTTTTCAAGAACAACTTGGAATCTCAATTTAGGCAAAACTTTCTTGACTTCTTCAAACATTCTTTCTAAAATGTCTACATTTGAATTGGATAGCAAAATATCATCCATGTAATGGTAAGTTATAGATTTAAGAAATTTTTTAAGTATTACATCAAATGGCTGACTTAAAAATATTGGCACAGAGTGGGGTTATTTAACATTCCCTGTGTGAGGGCTATCCATTGATATCTCTTAATAGGCTGGAAATTATCATAAGTAAGCACTGTGAAGGCAAATATTTCTCTGTCCTTACCTGTAAAGGTATAGTGAAGAAACAATCTTTTAAATCAATAATTATAAAAGGCCACTTTAAGGTAATATAGAAGAAAAAGGAATTCCATATTGTAAAGGGCGCATAGTTGAATTACCTAATTAATAGCCCTTAGATTTGCCACCATTCTCCAGATTTCTATTTAACAACAAATACAGAAGAATTCCAAGGGCAGGGTGATTCTTCAACATGGTAAGCATTTAGTTGACTCTCTACTAATTGTACTAAAGCGTGCAATTTCTCTTCTGTTAAAGGTCATTTTTTGATCCATATTGGTTTCTAATTAACCATTTTAAAAGTAGGGCCATTTGTATCTCTAAAGGGTTGCTCATTGTTTAGTACTTTTTAACAGCCTAAATGGCTGGAGGCTGATTATATAATTTATAATAAAATTTCTAGAAACATGAGTTGGCTTCTTTTAAGGGACTCAAAGCTTTGGTCTTGTATCATTTATCGAAGTCAGCCAACATATACATTTCTTATTTTCTAATGTAAATTTTGATTCATCCTACATGTTTATTCCATCATCAGGAACAGTATGTTTTTTTATTAACAACAGACACTTAATTTTTTAATTTTCCTGGGGAGATATGTCCTCCACAGTGACTGGCAATGACAGGACCACGTTTGACCCTGGTACCTGCAAGAGACCCCTGAAAGGATCTTCTCTATGTCAATGGGTTGCTTTGTTTTTCTCCTTTTGATTTACATTCATTGGTCTAATGTCAGCCTTTGCCATATCATCTACATAATCCAGAAGTTTGAGATTTTCTATTTTTGTCAGAGGAGACATTATATCTAGGAATGCCTTGTTTAAAATCTCTTCTCAGATACCTAGTCTACCACAATTAAAACATTGGGCATTTTGATTTCTCTTCATACCTTTGGAAATTGCTTCTCTTACCAAAGCCTCAAAATTATAGTCAAAAGCCTCAATGTTTGCTGTTAACAGAATTTTTTGGTGCTATCTAACTTTTATAGTCTCAAGTGTCTTTTTGCATTATAAGCTGACATTTTCAAAAGCTAGAGATTAATAAGTACTCATAGCTTCTGGATCTTTAATTCCTATTGTACAGCTTTGGTTAATCTTTGTAAAAAGTCACTGAAGTGTTTTTATTTTTCCTTGGCATTGTATAACCCTAATATATGATTCAATTATTTTTCCTCATTCTTGAATCCTGTCCCAAGAATTTAAGGCTGCTATGTGTCTAGGAACAATTTGTGTTCATTATAAAGAGCTTGATCCTGTGGATTAGCATAACAGGCCTTGCCCAAAATTTGATTTTGGGAAGCCTCAAATCCTATGACCCTATCTTGTTTTTCTAAAACTTTAGTTTCCTCTCTCAAATAATATTTTCACTGTAATTACAGCCCATCTTCAAGGACCTCTGATACTTATTAAAGCCATATTACTTGAAAACAATGACTTTACCATCTCCCTAACAAATGGTGAATGCATGACATAAGATACTAGTGCTTGCTTAAGTTCTTTTAGATCTTTCATACCTGTAGGTTTCCATTTACATTCTTTGTATTTGTATTTGGGTATTGAGTATTTGCTGTCCTGTCAGAGGTTAAAATTGGATAAGTAGTTAAAACTCTTGGTAAATCATCACAGATTCAGAGACTCTGAGAAGTACTGGTGATGCTAAACCCTTTCCTTGCTTATCAGTTCTCATACTTTCCTCAATAGATTCAAATCTTTTTACTGCTGTCTCTTGTAAAGACTCAATTGCTTGACCTGTGAATATTTCTAAATGATTTCATTGAATCATATAACTTCTGGTCCTCAGTCTGCACATATGATTTCAAGATATTAAAATATTCCAAAAATGATAATTTGTCATTTTTGATATAATTTGGATGGTGTACAGATTTCCTTCCTGGAGAGATACTCTATCTGCTAAATTATCATAAATTTTTAGTAGAGTTTGTCAATTTCAAAAGTATGAACTCCTTCAGATAATTTCTCAGTGCCCTTTTGTAAGGTTTTATAACCCAGACATATGGATTGAATTTTACCTGTCAAATTATTGTTATACATTTAAAAGGTATTAATTTCTCAGCTTACTTTTGATTTTCTTTTTAAATTTTTAATTGTTGTTTAGGTTGTCTGTGTTTGTGAATTTTAGGCTGGTTTTTCTTTATGTCTAAACATCACTTAAAGTGAGTACATGTGATATTTATCTTTCTAGGTCTGGGTTACTTCACTCAACATGATGTTTTCTAAATCCATTGGTTTGCCCCAAAATTTCAAGATGTCTTTTTTTTTTGCTGTTCAATAATCCATTGTGTAAAAATACCACATTTTTCTTATCCATTCTTTGGTAGACGAGGCTGTAAGTTGTTTCCAGGTTCTATATATGACAAACAATGCTGTTATGAACATAGTTGAGCACATGTCCTTGTGGTACAATTGAGCATCATTTGGGTATATATCCAAAAGTGATATTGCTGGGTCTTGAGGTAGGTCATTTCGTAATATTCTGAGAATTTATCATACTGATATCCAAAGGGGCTGTACCAGCTTGTACTCCCACCAGCAATAGAGTAATGTTTTCGTTACCCCACATCCTCTCCAGCATAAGTTGTCATCAGTGCTTTTGATCTTGGCTGTTCTTACAGGTGTAAGATTGAATCTCAGAGATGTTTTGATTTGCATTTCTCTGATGGCTAAGGATTTTGAACACTTCTTTAAAAATCTTTCAGCCTTTTTGGATTCTTTTGTTGAGAGTTCTCTGTTTAGGTCTGTACTCCAATTTTTATTGGATTATTCGTTCTTTTGATGATCAATTTCTTGAATTCCTTGTATATTTTGTAGATCAGCCCTCTGTCAAATGTGTGGTTGGTTAAGATCATTTCAGATTCTGTATTCTGTGGTTTGGTTTTGTTGACCATATCCTTTGCTTTACAGAAATTTTTGCATTTTTGGGAAGTCCCATTTATTAGTCATTTCAGTGTCTGTGCTACTGGGGTTATATTTATATATATATATATATATATATATATATATATATATATATATATATATATATATATATAAAGTGGTCTCTTGTGCCACTGCATTCAAGTGTACTTCCAAATTTCTCTTCTATGAGGTTCAGTGTGACTTTATTTTTGAGGTCTTTTGATCCATTTGGACTTGTGTTTTGTGTATGACAACAGATTTGAATCTGTTTTTATTCTTCTACATGTTGATATCCAGTTATGCCAGCACCCATTTTTGAATATGCTTTCTTTTTCTATTTAATATTTTGCTTCTTTGTCAAAAATCAGGTGTTCAAGGGGTGTGGACTGATATCTGGGTCTTTGATTTGGTTCCATTCTAACTTTTGATTTTCAATGGTATACATCCTGTCAGCTAGCTCTTCATTATTATTCTATAAAGTCTCTATCATTTCTAAATGTGCCTCATTCTTTACTATGTTATCAAACCATGATCACAAATCACTGCACCAGTCAAAATATTTGCAGCTGCATGCAAAAGATTTTACTCAGCTGTGAAGAAATATTGAGCCAAGTTCACTGGGGTTGCAGACTTTATGATTCAGTCCCAGGTTTGTGCTCAGCCCTGCTCCACCCCACATCAGTGCCAGATTCTGGTTGATCATAAAAAAATATAGTTCAACACTAGCTCAGGATGGAGTATAATAAAGGACTCCTTATTTACAGGCAGACTCACAGCTCAGCTGTCCTCTTCATGAGTGGGAAAGAGGACCCAAATCCAGCAGCCAAGGGACCAGGTACATTTTTACATATGTATATATATAGTACATTCAACCAAGCCAAAGATGGGCCAGTGTCTTAAAGGTTATTGGCTAAAGGAGTTCTTACAACATTATCACATTAATTATTTTCTCTCTTTCTGTCTCTCTGCCCTCCTCTATCAAACACACACACACACATGCACACACACACATATACACAGACAGAAGCTCACACACACACACACACACACACACACACATATACACACCGGTATCAGTAAAATTTTGCTTGTTAAGTTATGAATGTAAATTTGATTTTTAAAAAAAATCTCTTCTGTAATATTATCATTCTTATTTTATATATTTCTTGAAGCCCAGCACTATAAATCTGCAACCATGTATTTATTAACTTCCAAAACTATATAGTGCTATTTTAGAACATTTGTTTACTATTTTGCACTTTTCTATGATAGATTTAATGATAAAATATAAATACAGATAAGTTGTTTTAAAATAAATAAAATTATCAGATAATTACCAGATATTTTTGCTCTATCACACTTTTTCTTTATGTTTTTAGAGAACTTCATGAATTCACAACAGTTTGTCTGTGATGAAACACTTTTGTTCTTCCTTTATGTATTACACATATTTCTAAATCACAACAAAACTCACAAGGATTCATTTAAAATAACATCTGACAGTCAGTGTATGTTGCATTAAAATATAAATTTTCCTGAACTATACCCTGTCTTACTGCTGTGGTCAGAATATGTGCTAGCTAAAATGTTGAACTCAGTATTCTTAACCTCTTTTGTTGTTAGAACATGGTGTAAACTGTACACTCATCTGGATAAAGAAACCTTGGTTCCTGTATGTATACCAACCCAGTTAATTACACAGCTCCCAACTACTGTGCATAAGTGTCATCCTGGCAATTTTAAAATCAATTTGCTATTAGAAAGAGAGCCATTGCAGTTCCAAAAGGAAAACAGTGACATGCTAAGGTCACTTAGCATGAATAAAATTTTGACAGCAGGATTTTGCTGAAGTAGCAATTTCTGTACATTTTATTTCTAAAAGGGCATTTGAAGAAGGAACATGGTATTGATTCTAACATTGGGGTTAAAGAAAAAAACTTTATTATCTTAACCTCAACAGGAGGTGGTTGTAGGTTTCATTTTTTTAAAGGAATGTTAGTGTTAACTTCTTGTCAGATTACTAAAATTATGGCACAAGGTAATGACTTATTCCAAATTTGCTTTCAAAGGTTTGGCATGAATTCCAAGACCACTTATACAAATTCTATTAAAAAAATAGTAGGCTTCAGGAAATAGTTTCTATGAAGTAGGAAGTTCAATTACACCATTCTAGCATTAATATCCCCATCCTTTAATATATGATGAAATTTAACACTAAATCAATGTATTTCATTCTATATATTCTCTAATATTGTTACATTTTATATATACTTAAATCACCAGCTATATATTTTATATGCAATACTCTCTGTGTTATCAATATTCCAAAATTAAAGAAATCATGTTATCTGTCCACACATTTTTTCAGTAATTATAGTTCTTAGGATAGATATAGCATATATTCAATGACAGTTTGTCATGTTTTAACAGTAGCTGATTTATCTTTATTTTATAATTTTTTTCTTCTTTTATTCTAAATATTTGAAACATAAATTGCTAGTCTCATTTTCAGACCAATTAAACTGTTAAGGAACAGACTGGAATAAAACAAATGTGTATATGTATCTAAACAAATAATACATTAAGAAAAAAAACTCATGGTATTGAAAACAACCAAATACCCAGTGAAAATGAAGTCATCTAACTTAGAATGAAACCTACAACTATCATTTTATTAAAATGGCATAATTCCTAAATACATTTAAAAAGTTCCCCTTGAATCTGAATTTAGGTGTAATCCTAACTACTCAGTAAAGAGACTTTTCTTTGCAACATAAGGACACCATTACAAAAACTTCAAATTATCAAAATACAGAAATATGGACTCTGGTCTCATTGCATAAATATAGAAAACAGTGCCACATTTAAATCTCAGTACAAATTGTGGATTAGGAATCAAAACTATTCTTAGAACCAAAAGATCAACATGTTTGCTGTGATCTTGTACTCCTTATGAATATGAGAAGCGATTCTCGTAATGTATCTCCAACATTACTGTCCATACATGAGCTGAACAAGAGCACATAACAAAGCATATAAAAGAAAATCATGAGTCCTCATCCCTACACAAACTACAGGTAACTAAAGGAATTTTGAGATTGAGATAGTTTTGTTCAGGTAAGAGCATACCAATTTTTTTATTCGGTATCCCATGGACACTGCTAAAGACATATATATGAGCAAAATTATATGGTGTTATATTATAAAGGGAAATATTATATAGTGTTATATTGAAAACCATACACACACACACACACACACACACACACACATATATATATGAATATATGTACTTAACAGAAATCTGTGAATAATGAGAACATTAATTTCAAAGTGATAAAGTAGATGATATGGAAGGATTTTAAAGAAGGTAAAAATAGGAAAAATTGATGAAGTTATAATTTTATTTAATGAAAAGATAAAATTAAAAATCTGCAAAGAATAAGCAAATAGCTCACAAAATAATTTATTTAGCTAATGTATATAGTAAATGTTTGAAAGATTGCTTTCTTCATGATATGCTTTGCTTAGGAAAGAACACATCTCGATGAAAAGTTTCAATAATAATTTTAAATGCTGTACTAAAAACAGATGTTAGTGAGTTTTGAATTTAGGATGAGCTTTCTTTTTCCTGAGTGTTTTCTCATGTATTAGTACCCTTGAAGTTGTATAATGAATTTAAGGATTGTTCTTCCCATATGTGTGAATAGTCTTTTGGTATCTGATATAAATCATTTAGAACTCCTAATTCACTTTCTGTAGTACTATCTTTTAACCACATTATATAATCTAATTCTAGAACAAACAGTATTTCCCAACTTGTGTAAATGTTTATACTGTGTTTAGCAGTGTTTAAAGGTTTTTAGTACACAAATCTTATTTCCTTTAACAATTGTTATATTAATATTTGAGAAACTTTTGGTAAGAACTGTAACCTTCCACTATGGATAATTTGAAATACTCTGTATATAAGATAAAGTCAAAAGAAAATAATGAACAGAGAAGTTAAAAACAGATAGAAAAATCTTTGAGTATCTTCTATGGATAATTTGAAATACTCTGTATATAAGATAAAGTCAAAAACAAATAATGAACAGAGAAGTTAAAAACAGATAGAAAAATCTTTGAGTATCTTGATTTATTTCCTTTTCAGGGGATATGTGTCAAAATTCAACTAAAGTGTTTGAGATAAAACATTATTATTACTCAGAAATGGGAATGATACTGTCCAATTGCAAATAAGAACCGTCTATGATGGTACCTTCTTCAAAATTTTAGGTGTAAAAAATATTTAAAATATTTTGCTATTGTCTGTAATTTTCTAAAAGTTAATTCTCACAATTATTGCTTAAGATTTTGTTGTTTCTTTGTCAAGACTGTCTTTTGCAGCTATCATTCCCAGCATTTTACTGGCATCTTTATTCTTTCTTCTTATTTAAATTTTATACACTTTTGTTGCAAGATATATTGATCATATTTTTTGCACTCCATCAACACCTTCAGTATTCCCTCTATCGTAATATTATGTTCTTTCTCTTTCTTAGTATGACAAAATCCATGCCCATTAACATGTCTAATTTTGTCTTTTTTCAGTTTATCTTGAGGTAGTATTAATGGGTTTAGTTTCTAACATTTTTGGGAGGCACAACTTAGAAACTCCCTGGCTAAATAATAATTTGATTAATTTGATAATTTGATTAATCTTTCTTTACCTACTCTGCAAGTATCCTTGAAACTTATGTGTAGGAGTTTTATTGTAGAAATAATTGTTTGGAACAGAGCTGCAGAATTCTGAATTTTTGTAGATTGTGGATTTCAGTAATAATATCCATTTGTTGAAGGAAAAATTATCATGCTAATGGTTGAGATGTAAACTTGCCTACAGTTAAAAGAGGAAATGTTTAGAATGTAGTTAGTGATTATGCTGTTGTTTGTAAGTGGGACTTGGAGCTTCTTATTCATGGTGGATGAGCTCACCAACCCTGTTTGTGTAGTTGCTTAGGTTTCCCATGCCAGATATAATTTCCTTCCTGAAATCTTGAGTTCATTTAGAGAGATGGAGAGAACATAATGAGACATAGATTCTACACAAAGAACAGATAGGTGATGCTGAGGGTAGAAGAATATTTTTCCCATGGAAACAACACTTGAGTCAGTTTATGATACTAAATGACCTGGCCTGAAAAAATTTACATATGAGTGGCATTATATAGACTGAGCAGGATATTGACAGAGACACACACACACATACGCACACACATTCTCTCTCTCTCTCTCTCTCACACACACACACACACAAATAACAGATGATAAAGACATGAAAATATAAAAGAAAAAATAGGGAAGTTGGAATATACAGGAGAGTTAAAGGGAAAAAATGAAACAGATGATTGGAGTAAGCATAATATTATCTGAAGAAATAAAAGAAAAGACAAAATAAATTACATACTCACATGGAAAAACAATCATACACAACAGACAGAGAGACAGATAAAGAGACAGAGAACATCACCGTAAAATGCAGAAAGGAAAAAACCTGTAATCAGATTTCTTTTAGCTAACTACTCCAGAGTATGAGACTTATCCTGGAGTATGGTTGATATAACTGGTGTCACTCCACTGAAAAACACCATTTTTACTCCTCTCCCAGAAGGTTAATTGCAAAGTTTCTTTGTTAGGGGTAAGAATTTGTGCATAGTTCTAATTCTGAGGTGAATTTTTTGTTTTGTCTTATTAATGTCTTTGAATGCTGTCAGCATAATTATTGTCCTTTGCACATAAGCTGTCCTTGTTTAGAAGACACTAGAAATTTGACTTGAATTCATATAGAACCTCTATCTTTTACAGTCTTCTCCCTCTGTATTGATTTCTAAGATTTCTGAAGATTGGTATAATAAAGACATCACATTTAAAAGAACTGATCCAAAGTTTTCCACTTGCTGTAGACTATCAATTTTTAGGACTCTGTCTTAATTGTAATCATTTGCAAGAAAAGCTTTCCTAAACAAGTGTTGATGATTGCAATTTCTGGACAAAGCAACATGTCATTTGAAGTCATTTTATTGTTGTATTCAATAAACAAAACAATAGATATGGATCTATTTGCATTCTTCTACATGTTGATATCCATTTAGGCCACCACTTTGTTCAACTATATTTGTAGCAGCATTATTTGTAACAGCCAGAACCTGGAAACAACCTAGATGACCTTCAACCAAAGAATGGATAAAGAAAATGTGGTACTTACACATTGGAGTACAAGTCAGCAGTATAGAACAAGGATACTTTGAAATTTTCATGCAAATGGATGGAAGTAGAAAAAGATACATCCTGAGTGCTGTAAACCACACCCAATAATACGAACATGGTATGTTCTCACTCATAAGTGGATTCTAGCTATTAAAGCAAAGGATAAGGACCCTATAGTTCATTATCCTAGGGAAGCTAAGTAACAAGTTAACCCTAAAAAAATTTACATAGATCCACCTGGAAAGAGGAAATAGGAAAGATTGCCCAACAAAATTGTAAGCATGGGGTTGTGCAGGAAAGGGAGGGTGAAAGGGGAAGAGAAGGGGAAAAGGAGAGGAAAGAGGAGAACTTGAGGTAATGGGATAGTCATAATGGAGGAAGGACAGAAATGAGAGCAAGGAAAGAGATATTTTGATTAAGGCAGAGACAGATGTGCTGAAACTTGATGGTATGCCACAACCTTGTGGTAATGCATAGATTAATAGAGATGTGTTAAAATAGTGGGCCAAAAAGTGACTTAATTAATACAGTTCCTGTGTGAATATTTCGGGACTGAGCAGTTGGCAACAAACAAGCCACCTCCTACTACAAAGTGGTGCCCATGTGGCCAACTAAAATCCACTTAAAACCTGAGAGAGTTTGGGAAGGAAGTCACAAGAAAGAAAGAAAGAAAGAAAGAAAGAAAGAAAGAAAGAAAGAAAGAGAAATGAGAGTGTCTCCTTTAAGAGAGGCTTTTTCTGATTCAGCAGCAGCAGAAAGAACATCCAATTGTTTTGAAACTGTGCTGTTTTGAAACTGCAACTTCCTGAGCTATGCTGCTAGCAAACTCTGACCAGGTTTGACTATGTAACATTTAATTTTTATCTTATTTTATTTTATTTTTTAGCAGACTGCTACAACATGCTTAATGGAAGCTTAGACCCACAGTGTGCCTAAAAATGGGACAATGTTCATGGATCTCAGAGGCAGTGAACAGCTCCACCATGCTGGACTGGGTAGGGCAAGTAGGCAATGCTCTATTTCCTTTAGCAATGGTGTCACTTAAGTTCAAAAGAAGGGCTTCACATTTTAAGAAGCAGTCCTACTCAGAAAATTATTATGAATATGAAATAAAGACAATTCAAATGAAAAAGATGCCTAAACAGGTCACAGTGTTGGATAAATGTACATAAGCCTTGGAGAGAGAAGAAAATGAATATAGATAGTTATAAAAGAAGTAATTTTTTTTAAAGATAAAGTCTTTAAAGAGACAGAGTACAGAGAGTCACAGATTAAAGGAATAAAGATAATAAAATAATATTAAAAAGTAATAGAGTAAGAAAAGCTACTTAAAGATGGAGTATACACAGTCTGGATTATGTATACTACTGTATTTCCTTTCAATTTTTTTGACTACAGAGAGACATTTGTTTCTGGGAATAGTTAAGCTAAACCAACATATATGCTTTAAGGTTTCTTGACTTCAAGAAAGCCAATAAGAAGCTAGAAATATGGGTCAAAAAGTGATTAATTAATACAGTTTCTGTGTGAATATTTCAGGGCTGAGTAGTTGGCAATGAGCAAGCCACCTCTCATTACAGTGTGGCAGTCATGTGGCCAACTAAAATCCACTTAAAACCTGAGAGAGTTTGGGAAGGAATTCACAAAAGAAAGAAAGAAGAAGGAAAGAAAGAAAGGAAGGAAGGAAGGAAGGAAGGAAGGAAGGAAGGGAGGGAGGGAGGGAGGGAGGGAGGAAGGAAGGAAGGAAGGAAGAAAGAAAGAAAGAAAGAAAGAAAGAAAGAAAGAAAGAAAGAGTTGAGTACAGTTTAACACTGTGGCTCCTTTAAGAGAGGCTCTTTAAGTTTGAGTCTATGGATAAATTACATTGGAAAAGAGGCTCTTCTTTTGTTCTACAGAGGATGAGAACCTGTGGATTGCTTCCAGACTAACATGGTTTGATAGGCTATAATCCCTGAGATATCAATGTGAATACCCCCCCCCAAATTACTTAACCCAACAAAAAGCAGGAAGCAGTTTGGAAAAGAACTACACCCATACTTGAAATATTGTTTATAAATGTTTGTTAACATATAAAGGTAGATATGCTATAGAGATTCACATTGGTATGGATCTTCATTTATTGATACAAATATAAAGTCAATTTTGTGATACTGGGTATATGTATATTTCTGCTCTAAAGAAATTGTGTTTGTGAAGCTCATTTAAAAATGTAATAAATAATTAAGAAATATAGGTTAGTAGATAATCATCTACAATGGTCAGACTTGTAGTCATGTTATTTTTTCTAAATGTATAGAGATGCGTTTCAGTTGGATAGGCATTCTTTAAACCTTACAAAGACTACATAATATGGCATTTAACATGTTTGAGTAACTTAGGACTTTCCATAATAATGAGACACATCTGCACATGGCATCGTCACTTACCTCAAGAGGAAGATGGGCATAGAAGAGGCTCCTTATTGGGTCGGTTAGCAATTTGGAGGAAATTGCTCTTACCTGAATCACTTGATAAACTGGACATGCAAGACCCATAGAGAATTCACTGATGAACTTGCCTGGAGCTGAGTTTCTTCTTCAGGGTTCCTGCTTAATGAAGGAGATTGCAAGACATTCTGCAGGTCAAATAAGAAAGTTATTGTTAAATTGCCAATATAGGCAGAACTGTTTTTGAAATTTCCTACTTCATGGAAAATTGTGCTGGATGCTATGGTCCTGTAGGCTGAAGATGGATGCCCCAATGGTACATAAGAATTTTGTGTGACTTTTCAGGCATCGAGTGTCTCTGTCATTTCTAGAATTTTGGAATTTGCTTACAATGCACTTACTATTTACTTAGGTAATATATCATTCTGGAGTCTTTGATGGAGTTGAAGAATTTATAGTTTTGCTTAGTTATGATAAAAGATAATGTAGATATAAATATTTGAACTATAATTATTGCTTGATACCTGTTTTGTTATATGTAATTTTACCATGTTAAAACTAAAACCTTCTTTTTTATTTAAATGGTAAAGGGGAAGTGATGTGTTATTCCCCTCTGAATGCTGTGAATACCATTGTTTAATTAACTGTCTTGAACCTGCACAGGGAACAGAGATAGGCAGGGAAAACTAAACTGAATGCTGGGAGAAAGGAGGCAGAGTCAGAGAGAACCCATGGAGCTACCACCAGAGACAAATGCACTGAAATTTGCTGGTAGGCCATGACCTCAGGATGATACACAGGTTAATAGAGATGGGTTAAAATAAGATGTAAGAGTTAGCCAATAGGAAGCTAGAGCCAATGGTCCAAAAAGTGATTTAGTTAATACAGTTTCTGTGTGATTATTTTGGAGCTGAGTAGTCAGGAACAAACAAGCCACCTCCCACTACAGGGGAGGAATATGGGTGAGAGTTGTATGGCTGGGGCAGATTGCGGCCCCATTTGCAGTGGCACCAAGATTCATCTCTACTATTTATACTGTCTTTATGGGAACCTATTCACTTTGGATGGATAATTTCCTCAGCCTACATATAGTAGGGATAGCCTTGGATCTTCCCCAAAGTAATGTGCCTTATAATCTCTGATGAGTAGGAGGGAGATGGAATGAAGGAATAGATAGTGGGAATGTGAGGAGGGGAAAGAGTAGGAACTGGGATTAGTATGTAAAATGTGTGATTTCTTTGGGACTTAACAATTGTAGGAAATGTGCAGGACAGAAAACTCAGACAACAAATGGTGCCCACATGGAGAACTGCACTCACATAAAGCCTGAGAGAGCTTGGGAAGTAAATCTAGATGAAAAGAATAGATCTAAGTATGGCTTTTTGATAGCAGCACTTTCTCAGGTGGGTTCTGCTTGCTAGAGGCAAGCACTCTTATTTAAGAGAAGCTTCCTGACTCAGCTTTAGCTGTAAAACCTTGCAGCTCTTTTAAGAGATTCTACCACGAAACACTTAAATGGTGTTGATGAAAAGCTGACTGCATGCTTTTTGGTTTTCAGCTCTAGCAGTTAAAAACTCCATGACATGTTAGAATGTCAGCTTTCAGTGCTGAAGCTGCTTGCTGGCAAGGTCCTTGAAATGCCATAGAGTTGTGGCAGTAAACATGGCTACAGCTGGTACCTCTGCCATGAGGCTGGTATCTCAGAAAGCTAAGGAATGGGCTAGATCCAGCAGTCAAAACCACGGCTTTAATCCTACTCATATTGCTTAGCAAACTAAAGACTCATATGATCAGAAAGAGAGAGAGAGAAAGTAAGAGAGATTCAAAAATGAAGAAAAACTCTAAATGGTTTCCATTGTGTTAAAAATATATGCAGGCTTGGGAGAGAAAAGAAAAAGGTTAAAGTCCTTAAAAAAAAAGGACGAGTAGTTGGGTGTGGTGGCTAAAACCTTTAATTCCAACACTTGGAAGACAGAGGCAGGCAGACCTCTGTGAGTTCAAGGCTTGATGGCACACACCTTTAATCCCAAAACTTGGGAGGCAGAGGCAAGTGGATCTCTGTGAGTTCAAGGATAGCCAGGTCTACAGAGGAAGTTCCAGGACAGCCAAAGATATACAGAGAACCTGTCTCAAAAAGCCAAAAATAAAAAGTAGAAATAAAAGAAATAGAGGTTAAAATAAAGCCATGTAAAGATGAAAAATACACAGAGAGTCTGGATACTGTTTGTTATTATGTTCTCTTTGAATTGTTTGAATGCTGAGGAAGGAGCAATAGCTTCTAAATGATATTTGCTTATAAATGATGCTGAATTAATCAAAGATAGGTATTTTGAAAATATCTTGACTTCAAAATTGAAGCCAAAAGATATGTTACTTTGAAGAAGTGGTTTTGCTTTTGTTTCCACAGAAGATGAGAGGCTATGGGTTCATTCTGAGTTAATAAAAATTAGGTTTGATCAAGGAAGACCACCTGAGAATCTCAGTAGGAACAGATGTCCCAGATGTCTGAGTTCTACATCCAGAACAGATTCAAGACTGCTGCCTGAGATGAGTATACTTACAGGATACTTCAAACAGGACTTGATCATAATTCTAAAATCTCTTTAGGACCCCATAGGATTATCAATGCCCACAACCAGTAGGAAGTAGCCTAGAAGACTACTCCCACACTCCCAAAAACTGAACTATGGATATTTTCCTTTGTTTAGAATGTTGGTTACCAGTTGTTATGATTAATGGTCAGGAGAAAAGCTAAACAAAGGATATTAGATTCAGAGTTCTTGTTTTTTCTTTTTTTTTAAAAGAGGGGGAAGTAGTGTGGGACAATGGTCTGTATTCTGACAATTATATTTTAAATAAATGCTGATTGGCCAGTAGCCAGGAAGGAAGTACAGGCAGGACACCTAGACAGGAAGTAAAGGTGGGTCAATGAGAACAGGAGAATTCTGGAAAGAAGGAATCCCATTCCTCTGCAGTCCTGACCCAAGCCACAGATCAAGCAAGATGTGACAGCCTTGCCAAAAAAAAGTTACTGAGCCATGTGGCTAACATAGACAAGACTGACTCATGAGCTAATATAAGTTATAAGAGTTAATAAGAAGCCTGAGCTAAGGGGTGAATAGGTTTATAGCTAATATAGACCTCTGTGTGATTGCTTTGGGACCTAACTGCTGCAGGAACTGGGCAGGATAGAAACCTCAGTCAACATATCTTCACGTGATAACAAAATGTCATCCATGTAATGGTAGGTTATATTCTTAGGAAATATTTACATGTTATTTCCAATGGAAGACTGAAAAATTATTGATACAGAGTGTGGCTATTTAGAATTCCCTGTGGGAGAATGGTCCATTGTTATCTCCTTATAGGCTGAGAATTATTATTCTTGGCAGGCACTGTGAATGCAAATGTTTCTCTGTCCTTTTCTTGTAATGTATACTGAAGAAATGATTTTTTAAATCAATATCTATAAGAGACAATCTTTTGTTAATAGAGAAGGCAGAGGAATTCCAGATTGTAAAAGGCCCATAGGTTAAATTAACTTAATTACAGCTCTTAGATCTGTCACCATTCTCCATTTACCAGATTTCTTTTTAACAACAAATACAGGAGGATTCCAAGGGATGGTTTATTCTTAAATGTGATGAGCATTTAGTTGCACTTGTACCAGTTTTTCTAAAGCCTGCAGCTTTTCTTCAGGTAGAGAGCATTGTTTAACCCATATTGGTTTCTCAGTTAACCATTTTAAAATCATGGCTGTTGGTACCTCTAAAGGTTTGCTAGTTGCTTTGTGTTTTTGTACATCCTGAATGGCTGGTGACCTTTGGGCATAGTACCTTAACTATCCTTCCCAGAATTATGAATTTCTGCGACTGCAGAAATGTTAATCTGGGTACTCCATTGCTATAGTAGGTCACAAACCCATAAATTTATTGCAATGTTAGCCACATCTGGCCTCAGATTCCCTCTATGACCTTCTGGGCCTATGCAGTCAACCCATATGTGCTTTGTTTTAACTTGAAATGTAGTCCCAACTCCTAGTAATTGAACATCTGCCTCTTGAAGAGGCCAATTTGGATGATAAGATTCTGGTGTAATGATATTCATGTCCGCACCTGTGTCTATTAAATCCACAATTACAATACAATTTATACACTCTCTTAGATTTGGTCTTTGATAATTTACAGAAGTCTGCCAGAATATACATTTACTATTTCCTAATGAAATTTTTGATTCATTCTCCATGTGTATTCCATCATCCAGAACAGTATGGTCTCCTACAAAAGGCTCTGGATTTTTTAATTTTCCTGGTGAGATATGTCCTCCACAGTGACTGGGAATGACTCCACCTTTTTTGACTTGGTAACCTGCATGAGTCCCTCAAGGAAATTCCTAAAGGTTTCCTTGTCTGTCTTTTGTTGATCTGCATTTGTTGGTCCAATGTTGGCTCTTGCCACACCTTTTACATATACCTGCAGGCCATTCCTAAAAGAGATATTATTCCTAGGAATTCCTTCTCCACAATCCCTTCTCAGATGTCCTGTTCTACCACAATTAAAACATTTGTCATTTTGATGTCTCCTCATTCCTTTGGGAATTGCTTCTATTCAAGACTCAATATTATAGTTAACGTCTCAATGTTCATTTTATGTAGGATTCATTCATTCATAGGTGCTGAACTAACGTTAAAAGGCCCAAGTATAATTTTGCATTCTAAGTTTCCATTTGCCGAAGCCAGATATTCAATACATACTCACCTAGCATCTGGTTCTGTTACTCCTATTTGTACAGCGTTGGTTAATCTTTGTAAAAAAAATACTAAATGTTTCTCTCTGGCTGCATTTAACCCTAGTATATTATTCCATTCATTTTCCTAGTTCCTTAATCCTGTCCCAAGCATTTAATGCTACTTCGTGTAATAGGGACAAGATTTGTTCTTCAGAAAGAGCTTGAACCTTTGGGTCAGCATAAGTGCCCTCACCAAGAATTTGATCTTGGTTAGTCTCAAGTCCTTTTGCTTTTCCCTGTGGTACTAACATTTTAGCCTCTTCTCTGATATAACATTTATATTGGGGCCTTTCATCCAGGACTGCTGAAACTAATTGAAGCCTGTCATGTGGGGTCGCCTTAATGCTAGAAGCACATGTCTTTATTATCACCCTAACAAATGTAGAATGGAAGCCATAAGTCATGACAGCTTGCTTAATTTCTTAGAAATTATTTCTATAAGTATCTATCTACCTTATTTGGATCCTTTTGGACCTTTAGAACTTGATGCTTTGTCAGAGTATACTACAAGGCAGAAACCTAAAACCCTGGGCAAATCATCTCTTACAGCCAGTGGCAATGTTGAATCCTGTTCTTGTGCCTTCTTTCCCTGTTCATCAACTCCAATAATTTCCTCAATTATTTTAAATCCTTTAACTACTGTCTTTTGTAAAGCCTGAATCTCCTGGCCTGTATATATTTCTAGTGATTTCATAAAGGCACCTAAACTCTGGTCCTCATTCTGCATATGGAATTTGAAGGTCTGAAGTTTCCCCTTTAAATACAATACATCATCCTTGGACATTATTTGGATAATGTGCAGATTTCCAACTGGAGAGATATTATATCTGCTAACATATCATAATATTTTAACAAATTTTTATTGTCAAATTAAAAAGTTTACATTCTTTCAGATAACTTCTCAGTACCCTTAGACATGGATTCAATTTTGTCTGTCGAAATAATGGTACCCTTTACAATAGTATTATTTTTTCAGGTTACTTTTGATTTTCCTTGGTATTAATCCTGTCTACTAGCTGTTCATTCTTAGTATGTAAGGACTGTAAAATTTCTAAAAGTGGCTCATTCCTCCTTCAGGATATAATATGGAGAAAAAAGCTGTGTCCCAATATCCAATAAACGGATGTATTATCCTAACCATATATACCTTGCAGAATACAAGTCATAGTATTAGCAAAAAAGTTACTAAATATTTCAATGTTAATGTAGTCTGAAAAACTGATTTATTCATTACCTGTTATGAGAGCCAGTAAATTGTTTTAGGTATAATAATCTTTATTGTCCAGCAATTGTGACTAGCAGCATTGCAACCTGGTGGCTACATGACGGTTCTGAGCTGCTTTAATTTCCTGCCTTGGTACTGAGAAATATGCTTTGCTTAACAAGTTAAAAGCAATGAAACCAATTCCATACATGAAGCAAGAATCCCAGAACTCATGGGCAGGGAGCACAAACTGGAATCTGTACAAGAGATGCCACCCAGCAAGGAGTATGGTGTTGGGGGCCGGAATGTTTGCAAGCTTGGGAAATTTCCCAGTCTCTTCAAAAAGTTAGCTCTGCTATGCTGGGGGATTTACACACACACACACACACACACACACTCACTCACAAAGAGAAAAGAAAAAAAATGCTTAGGTAAAAGCAAGCCAAGCGGGCAGGGTTGGGAGACTATCTGGACTGTGTCCTAGTAAGTCCTTTAGTATGTCCACCTGGTAGGTGAAGAGTCTGAATCCATGCGGGGCACCAGATGAAGAAGTACGCTTAAAAGAAATCCCACAGTAGCTTAGAATTGAGAATAATAGAGGGTTATTTATTTAGGGATAGATTTACAGATCACAATCCTCTGCTGGAACAGGGAACAGCAACTGAATTCTGCAGCCGAAAAAGAGGCCAGATGCATGGCTTACATTGGAATAATTAGTATAAAAGGCCATACCCAAGTGTGCGGGTAACTTAAAGGCTACTGGTGGAAGGAATTCTTACAGCAGAAATCTTAATTGTGCTTATCCCTGTGGGTTACAGGGGTGTCTCCCTGGCATGATTTTCTTCCTAACCCCAAAGTATCCCCCTGTCAAGACATCTGTTTTTTTTATTCTCCCCTCTATCCTTCATTCAGTTCCCAGTCCACCCAACCTGCTCTCTCTATTTTTTATCCACTCATCCATGAAACAATACCCCTAGTTTACCAAGGAGTTTTTCCTACATCCCCTTCCCAAGGAAATCTATATATTCCTCTTTTGGACCTATTCATAATCTACCTACACTCAGGCTATGGATTATAGGTTGGTAATTCTAGCCTTTACTCATAATAGCCACCTATGACTGAGTACATACCATGTTTGTTTTTATGTGTCTGGGTTACCTCACTGAGAATGATTTTTTTTAGTTCCATCCATTTGCCTGCAAATTTCAAGATGATATTGTTTTTAACCACTGAGTAGTACTCCATTGTGTAAATGTAGCATGTTTTTGTTTGAGGGGCATATAGGTTGTTTCCAGGTTGTGGTTATTACAAATAATGCTGCTATGAATATAGGTGAGCAAAGGTTTGTGGTAAGAATGTGCATACTTTCAATGTATGCTCGAGTGGTATTGTTGGTTCTTGAGATAGATGGATTTCCAATTTTCTGAGAAACCACAATACTGATTTCCACAGGGGCACTCTACAAGTTTGCACTCCCATTAGTAATGGAGGAGTGCTCCCCTCATGCTATATCCTCTCCAACATAAGCTGTCTTCAGTATTTGTGATCTTAACTCTTCTGACAGGTGTAAGGTGGTATCACAGAGATATCATTTTTTAATTTGATTTTACTCAATAATATCGACCAACTCCTTAAGTGCATTTTGGTCATTTGTGTTTCCTCTATTGTCAATTCTCTATTTTAATCTGCACTTAATGTTTAATTCAATTATTTGTTGTTTCGATATCTAGTTTCTTGAGTTCTTTGTTTATTTTAGAGGTCAACCCACTGTCAGATATGGGGTTGCTGAGGAATTTTCCAATTCTGTAGGCTGTCATTTCATCTTGTTGACTGCATTCTTTGCCTTACAGAAACTTCTGTTTCAGAAGGTCCCATTTATTGACTGTCAATCTGTCTGTGCTACTAGTGTTATATTCAGGAAGTCATGTTTTGTGCCAACACATTCAAAGCTATTTTCCACTTTCTCTTCTATCATTTTCATTGTATGTGACTTTATGTTGAGGTCTTTAATTCACTTGGACTTGAAATTTTTGAATGGGGGATAGTTATGGATCTATTATCATTCTTCTAAATGTTGACATCCAGTTATGCCAGCAAAATTTGTTGAAGATGTTTTCTTTTTCAATTGTATAATTTTAGGTTTTTTAAAACTTCAGGTATTTATAGATATGTGGATTAATATCAGGATCTTTGATTTAATGACATTGGCTCACCTGTCCATTTTTGTGCCAATACCAAGTTTTTTTTATTTCTATCACTCTATAGTAAAGTTGGGGATTGTAATGCCTCTGGAATTTCCTTTATTTTACAGGGTTGTTTTGGCTAACCTGGATTTTGTTTTTCCATATGAAGTTAAATATATTTTTTTAATCTTTGTTATTAAATTCTACTTTTATATGTTGAATTGTTTTAAGTTTTTTACAGTGTTTGATGTCCTGAAATCTTAAATGAATCATTCAATCACATGTGTTTTAATATTCTTGGACATATTAATAATCACTATTTTGAACTCTTTGTCTTAAATATTAGCTAAATTTCTTCTCTCATGATTTTACAGTATTGTCACTGGCTTCTCAATGGATATCTTGTTTTGATGTTGACATTTGTATTCTTGTGGTGGGATCTATTCATCATCATTTACACATCTGTGAGTTATACTTTTGCACTGAATATATAGTTTTATTTATTTTGATAGATGTTTGGGCCTTTATAATTTTTCACTGCAGTCTTTGTCATTGATGATTTCCTGAATAATGATTGATTTTGTCTTGAGATCACTGATTCAGAGTACATATTCTCACTTATCAGAGATCAGCAGGAAAGGTAAGATGACTCAGGTTCTGGTAAGACCTCAGAATTCATACGCAGATATCCTAGATTATTGCAGTGGGAGGTTGGGTGGTAGATAAGTAAGCATCAAAAAGAATGACTCTGAGTATCTCTTAAGTAGAGTTCTGTGCCTATCTTGATATGGTCCTGGTCACTATCTTGGGTGACACTAATGGTGGGTTAGTGGAAAAAGAGCAGAGGAGGTGGGTAAACTCTGTATGGGTTCTTGTGGAAAATACTGGCTTTACATATAATTCCTAAGAGAATTCTCTGTGTAGATTTCAAGCAGTGCCAGGTAGGAGCAGTGGGAGGGATGGAATGAAGGCAAATAAGTTTAACAGCATTACTTATGCTTTTAAGTATTAAAATCAGATAAGTTTGGATAATATTAAACAAAAATACATTATTTCTAGAAATATATTGTTCAATGAGAAACGTGACTCTGTTAATGAATGCAATATTACTCATTCATCATAGAATAAGTACCTAGAAAATAAAAGGGCTCAAAATCTATTTTTCAGGAGGGTATCACTTTTATGATCACTGAAAGTAAAACTTTTGCCAATAGGAATCTCTGTTCAATATTAGAATCCTCAAGCTTGATGAATGTTTTGTTCTGTTATCCTACAGTTAAAAATTGAAACTAATGGCAAGTTTTTGTAAGAAAAACAGTAGTTTTAATAGTAGTGATACCACTGAGAAAAGAGTAGGAAGGGAAAAAGAAGGAAGAAGAAACAAAGAAAGGAAGATAATGCCAGAGATGACATGTTGCTAGACATAAAAGAAGTCTTAGGAAATTGAGACTTCACAAAACTCTCCAGTACAATCTATTAATTTTCTGGTTATCTTAATCATGTAATGAATCAATATTGCTTTTATGGAAGCAAACCAATTCTTTGTCAATTTTAGAATGTTCCTTTGGAACTTCGGAGATGAAATCTACTGAACAAGTACATTCTAAAGAAAATAAAGCAAATTTTGAAATTGTGTTAGATCCATAGATATATCCCAAGGACATATTTCATTGATGAAACTTTTTGCCAGTATCCTACACTCCTTGGCAACACCATTTGTGAAGAGGTAATTAAGCAGGGTCTACTTAATAGAATCCTATTTTCAGTTTTCTGAAAAAAATACCCTATATCAGTTTTGCTTCTTAAGGTTTGTTAAAAAGAATTTCTGTTAATCTCGTGTTTCCATCATTCAACATAAATTTACAAGAGTAGTCAGTAAGAAAAAAATTTAACTGAAAATGTATTTTTATGAAATAACTGAGACAGAAGAAGCTGAATTAAGGCCATGCTATCAATCTTCACATTTAATTCCCCTCAGAATATAGGGAATTACCACGGCAGATCTATTTAATTACTCACCATGTTCTCATAGTACGTATTGGTTAGTGTTGTTTTTTATTCATTTTAGCTCATTTTTCTAATGATGTTATTATTTCTACTAAGAGACCTCATAGATGCATTCTTTAATTTTAGCACATTTCCTATAAGATATGTTGCAATCACAAGGGAAATGCATTTCCTCATCTTAATAAGGAAATCAAGAAATTTAGTTTTTATATTAATATTCTAGAGATTCATTATGAGGAAGGAACATGAATTTAATATTACTATTCAATATTTCATATATGTCTTACTTTACTGGATATTCTTATTCACATAATTCAAATAAGATACTGGGGAAAAAAGACAAGTTGAGTTGTGATTAAGTTATCTGTCCCTTAATCTATCCTTATTATTAGAATTTATCCCTAACAATTTATTTTCTAAATATTATGGTCAACCAAATTTAATTATTATTATTTTTTATGAACTCACAATACCCAGAAAACTTTTTTAGTTCCAGTAAACACTAAATATAATATAGTATAAAATATATCTCTTAGCATTGTAGATGTTATGCACATAGATGTATTTTTGTCAATTTCAAAAGAAGTATCAAGTATTCATATGCATTTTCAGATTTCTAGAATTTGATAATAATGCTAATAAATTAATTATAAGGCAAATGTATAGTATGATAATAAATCTTCAGGTATTGGGGGCATTATTGTCACAAACTCCACTTGTATTTTTGCTAATGAGAATTGAGGAAATTATTAATTCCTCTTACATTACAAAGAATTGCATGTTCTTCTCTTATCAGTTTTTAATTATATTGTTTCAAGAGAGTTTTGTAGAGGTCATTTGTATTTGCTTCTTTATTGCAAACATTTTCAATTGATGTAAAAGACATGCAACACTAGTCAGATGTATACAACTGAATTACATAAAACATGAATTTAAAGCATTAGTACAGAAAATTTGAAGTTCTGTCTATAATTTCAACTTTAAAGTTTCTCAGATGAAAAATAAAGATTTATATATAAAATGATAAATTATCAAGTTGTGAGAAGCTTATGGCTTGGGCAACAACTATTAGATAGTTGAGACCTAATTTTATAGCTACAGATTATTTTCTTCATTGTACTGTTATTCTCTCTCATTCACATAATGTTTTTCATCTCCACAGAGAAACTAGAACTCTGATACTCACCATGGGTGATATATGAAGTCTGTGCAATTGAACCCTTCTCTTCAGAGAATCATTTTTTTCTATGTCATTCAGGTATAGACATTCATTTCATTGTGAAATTGGAAAAAGGACATGGGATGGTCAGATGAGTGCCCAAAGGAGGAATCAGGAATTTATTGAATGAATAAAATGTGCCTGTTTATAATAAGCTCAGGTATTAACATGAAAACCAAGAATACATGTTCTCCACCTGAGGTTGATCATTCAAATATCTAAACTCAATATGTTAGTCTTTATATCTGCTACCTATTTGTGAATATGCAATGTGTTTATTTAGTAATGGGACTTAAGAACCACATACAATCAGAGGAAAAGGTACATAAAGTGTACTTGTTGAAGAAGAAAGACAATCTAAAATTATACCATTAAGTTAATGAATATCTTCAAAATGAGTGGACTCAAATATAAAATTTGAATACTAATTTGCAGCAAGAAACTCTACAACATGGAAGGAGTTTATCTTGCAGGTACCCATCCATAGACAAAAAATACAGGCACCTAAGGAATTCTGAGACTGAGACACAGTCTTTCCCAGTAATGAGTTTGATATTTGGTTGTCCAAAACCAAGAGTTCCCATTTTAAAATCATATGCATACAACTAAAACAAAAATACTGACAAGGTATGCATTTAAGTGGTGGTTTAAATATGAATAGCTCCCATAGACTCATAAATATGAATGTTTGATCATTAGGGAGTGTTGCTACATAAGAGGGGTAAAAAAGTATGGTCTTTTTTGGAATACATGTGGCTCTGTTGTAGGAAGTTTATCATGAGATCTGCTTTAAGGCTTTTAAAAGCTCCATCTAGATCCAGTGTTTCTCTCTCTTCTTGGTGATTGTCATTCTGGATGTAAAACACTTAACTTCTTCTCCAGCAACTTGTCTCCCTGCATTCTACCATGCTTCCTGTCCTGATGATAGTGGACTAAACCTCTGAAACTGAAAGTAATCCCCTATTAAAAGTTTATTTTTTTAAAAAAAATAATTTGTTTTCTTCTATGGCCTTTTACCTGTAGTAATAAGCTCTTAACCTGATATTCATATTTTATATGGGTTTCTTCTTGGACCAGGGTTTAAATCTAAGCAGAAAATGTTTGAATACTCCTATGATATTTCATGTCACTCTTATAATAGTGGGTATGTCTTTCCAGGCCAGTCATGATTGTGCCAGTCTGGGTTCACATCTGTGTAAGACTGAATATTTATTTTCTTGTTCATTAGTTTATGTGGTACATTTAGGAGTGTGGAAGCACTATGGATGGATTTCTGAAATTACATCTTACTGTATTAACATCATGACTAAGATGAAATAAATATTGAATAAATAATGATTTAAGCTGATGAGGATATGGGAAAAAAGAATACTTACTTATTGCTGGTGGGAGTAGATATTAAAGAAGCTACTGCAGAAATCATTGTGGAAGGTCTTCAGACAGATGGAATAAGGTCTTCCATACAATCCTGTTACAGTTCAACTGGGAATATCCTCCAAGGACTCTATACTCTTTGATGAAGATACTTGCCCCTCCATGTACTTCAGTGGTGTATTCACAATAGTCAGGAAATATAAACAGTCTATATGTCTATCTCTGGGATGAAGTCTACTTGGTCTTGGTGGGTGATTTTTTGGAGGGTGATTTTTCTGATGTGTTCAATATTTATGATTGAAATTGGTCTGTATTTCTCTTTCTTAGTATTACCTTTATGTGTTTGGGTATCAGGGTAAGTGTAGCCTCATAACAAGAATTTGGCAATGTTCCTCTGTTTCTATTGTGTGGACTAATTTGACGAGTATTGATGTTAGTTCTTCTTTGAAAATCTTGTAGAATTCTGCACTGAATCCATCTGGTCCTGGGTGGTTTTGTTTGGGAGAATTTTAATGACTATTTCTATTTTCTTAGTGATTATAGATCTATATAATTTGCTTATCTGGTCTTGACTTAATTTTGGTAAGTAATATTTATCCAGAAAATTGTCCATTTCCTTTAGTTTTCCAGGTTTATGGAGGACAGGTTTTGAAGTATGGCCTGATGATTCTCTGGATTTCCTCTGTGTTTGTTGTTATAACCCCTTTCATATCTGCTTTTGTTAGTTTGACTATTCTCTCTGCATTTTCATTAGTTTGAATAGAGATTTGCCTATTTTGTTGATTTTCTTGAGGAATGAACCTTTTGTCTCATTGATCCTTTGTACTTTTTTTTTCTTTTTTGCTGATTTCAGCTGTCATTTTAATTCTTTCTTGTCTTCTAGTTCTCCTGGGTAAGTTGATTCTTGTGTCCTAGAATTTTCAGGTATTCTGTTAACTCAATAGTGTGGGATTTTTTCCAGATTCACTATGTAGGCATTTAGTCCCATGATCTTCACTCTTAGTACTGCTTTCATTGTATCCCATCAGTTTGGGTATGTTGTGTGGTCATTTCTTTGAACTTTAGGAAGTCTTTAATTTCTTCCTTTATTTATTCCTTTACCCATTGGTGATTCAGGTGAGTATTGCTCAATTTCCATGTGTTTGTGAGCTTTCTGAAATTAGTGTTGCTGTTGAATTTTAACTTTAAGCCATGGCTATCTGATATAATACTTGGGTTATTCCCTTATGTTTTTGTATTTGTTGAGGTTTACTTTGTTACTGAGGATTTGATCAGTTTTTGAGAAGGTCCCATGAGGTGCTGAGAAGGTATATTCCTTTATATTTGGATGGAATGTTCTATACTTATCTACCAAGTTCTTTTGAGTCATACTATCTGTCAGTTCTCTTATTTCTCTATTAAGTTTCTGTGTGAAAGACCTGTCCAGTGGCAAGAGTGGGGTGTTGAAGTCTCCCAGTATTAGTATGTGGGGTGGGGTGTTGAAGTCTTCCAGTATTAGTATGTAGGGTTCAATGTGTGTTTAAGCTTTAGTAATGATTCTTTTACATATGAGGTTTACCTTGTATTTGTGGCATAGATGTTCAGAATTGAGATTTCCTCTTGATAATTTTATCTGTGACAAATATTAAATGTCTTTTGGCTCTTTTGACTGATTTTTAGTTTGAATTATTTTTTGTTAGATATTAGGATAGCTTTACCACCTTGTTTGTTAGGTCCATTTGATTAAAAATGTTTTTGCTAACCCTTTTTTTCTGAGGTAATGTATGTCTTTGAGGTTGAGGTGCATTTCTAGTATGCAGTAAAAGGACAGATCCAGTTTTTGTATTCAGTCTGTTAACCTGTGTCTTTTTATAGGTGAATTGATTTAATTCATATTAAGGTATATTAACAACAAGTAATTGCTAGTTCCTGTTGTTTTAGTTTTTGTTGTTGGTGATGTTATTGTGTGTTCTTTCTCCTTCCTTGGGATTTGCTGCTGTGAGATTTTCTATTTTCTGTAGTTTTGTGGGTGTAGCTGAATTGATTGAGCTGGAATTTACCTTCTATTACTTTGTATAGGATTGGAGTTGAGCCTAGGTATTGTTTAATTGTATTTTTTTTCATCAAATATCTTGTTTTCTCCATCTATGTTGAGTGAAAGTATTGCTGGAAGTAATAGTTTGGACTGGCATCTGTGGTCCCTTAATATCTGCATAATTCTTGACCAGAACTGTCTGGCTTTCATTGTTTCCATTGAGAAATCTATTGTAATCTGATAGGTCTGCCTTTATATATTACTTGGATTTTTCCTTTTGCACCACTTAATAGTCTTTCTTCATTCTGTATATTTAGTGTTTTGATTTTAATGTGGCATATGGACTTATCTTTTGGTTCAGGGTTTTTGGTGTTCTGTAAACCTCTTGTATTTCATAGGCATATCCTTCTTTAGGTTGGAAAGTGTTCTTCTATGATTTTGTTGACTATATGAGTTTGACTTCTTCTCCCTCTTCTATCTCTATTATACTATATTTGGTATTTTCATGGTGTCTTGGATATTCTGGATATTTTGTGTTAATTTTTTTTGATTTAACATTTTTTTGATGGATGAGTCTATTTCCTCTATCACATCTTCAACACCTGATATTTTCTCTTTCCACTCTTGTATTCTTCTATGTATACTTGTATTTGTTGTTACTGATCATTTGTCTATATTTTCCATTTCCAGAATTCCTTCAGTTTGTGTTTTCTTTGTTTTCTCTATTTCACTTAAGCTTTGAATTGTTTCTTTTACCTCTTTGGTTGCTTTTTGTTGGTTTTAAGATTTTTGTTGATTTCTTTCAACTTTTTATTTGTCTTTTCTTCTACTTCTTTGATGGCATTTTACTTTTCCTCTTTAATGGCCTCGAACATTTTCCTGATGTTATTTTTTAGGTCGTTTTCTTCTGCTTCATCTGTTTTGGTGTGGTCAATTCTTGCTGTTGTAGAATCACTATTTTTTGGTGAACCACTATTTTTTTGGTGTTGCTCTTTGTGTTGTTGAATGTGTTCTAACATTATTGTCTACACATCTTTTCCTTCAATTGGTGTAGTTGAGGTTGTTTCCCTGGTGATCACTTCTTCCAATATCACTGGTACAAAGCTAAGATGGTTGCTCCTTCATGTCGAATCTGGACCATGGTTCTGGTGGCTTTTCACTCCTGGAAATTGCTCGGGCCTTCACACATGCACCAGGAGTTCACTGGGGCCTTGCTTGCCTTCTCCCGGAGGTTGCTTAGTGCTCCCAGAGGTCACTCAGGCCTTCCTACTTGCTTCCAGAGTTTACAGGGGCCTTTTTTTTTAACTACTCCTGAAGGTTGCTTGCACCTTGTTTGTTTGGTCCTGCACGTTGTTCCAGAACTTGCCCCTGCTTTCCTACTTACTCGCAGAGCTAGTTAAGCCTTTCTTATCTGCTCCCAGAGGTTGCTAGGGCCTTGTTTGCCCTTCATGGAGGTTGCTCGGGCCTTCTTGCTTGTTCCCAGAGCTTGCTTGATACTTGCTTAACTACTCCTAGATGTTGACTGGGGATTCCTGCCTGGTTCTGTAGGTCACTTGGTGCTATTTGTCTGCTCCCGGAGGTTGGTCTGGCCTTCAGGCCTGCTCATTGAGGTGGCTAAGGCCTATCTGCCTGCTCCCAGATGCTGCTCAGGCCTTCATGCCTGTTCACAGAGGTCACTCAGGCCTTGCTTGCCTCTCCCAAATGTTCCTGAGGCATTGCTTGCCTTTTGCATTATGTTTTTGATGGTGGGGAGGGGTGTTACAAGATTTAAGAGAAGATATGGAAGAAGTTTCCTCATTGAGATATTTTCGTCTTGCTTCCCCTGCATGACTGGTGACTTGTCTGTGCCTTCTTTGTCTTCCCATAATTCTTCTCACATTGTTTATAAGAAATTTTCTAGTTAAATAATAAAATGACATAACTGTAAAGTGACTAATGAACTGGACAGACAAGTCTTTAAAGAAAATATACAAATGACAAACACATGAAAACATGTTCCTTATCATTAGTTAGAAGAGCAACCAGAAGCATGGGAAAATGACACGTTATACATCTTTGTGAGGTCATTCATGATTAAACACAGACACTAGTGGAAACCTCAGCACACTGGCAGCAAAGCAGAGTGGTACAGTTTTTAATTGACTTATATTTTAAAATTTGTTTAAATAATATTTTCATTTACTCTACATATCAACCAGTTTTCTGTACCTCCTATCCTCCCATCCCCTGCATTTTCCTATCTACCCCATCACCTTTTCCATCTATCCACCTCCTCATTCACCTTTCCTCAATTGAATCCCACTCAAAAACTGCTTTCTTATGTTAATGATAGTAAAAACAGTAATAATAATAATAATAAGTAAGAAGATAGGACCAAAAAATCAGGCACAAATCTGCTTATTTATTATTATTTCTATTCTTTGTTTGTGTAATATGTTTGTTTGGTCCAGTATTATTATTCACAGATGGCTAGTGTAAAAATTATTGAAATAAAGGGACAATATTCCAGTCCCAGTAAACAGCAGACCTTGATAGCTTTAGCTACTTGGTGCTTGTTTCAGAGTCAAAGATATAAGAAATGAGTTATCATATTTCCCTCCAAGACAACAGGTAACCTCTGAAGCCAGTCATTTTTCAAGTGAAAATTGGTGGGAAGGGCCATAACTTTCCAGCCAAATAATAGAGAGATTCCTTCAAAGGGTTTAAAAATTTGGGGAATTTGACACACTGTAGAAAACCGGATATGACAATAGAACAGTAGAATTTATCAGTTGTAATTTTATGAGGAAATAACTCACATTTGCCCAAATTTCCCAATTATCTTTAATATGTGTCATTGATCCCTCCTACTCATCTTCTATATGTTTCATTAGCTATTATAGGTAGTCTTCAGTCATTTGGTTTGTAGAATAGCATTCAAATTTTTTATATTAAGTACTAATTTATAAAACACTAGAGAAATGATTCATTTTCTATGAGTACTTGCTGTTCATCTGATTGGTGCCTTACAAACTTGTTCAGCTTCAGTTCCGTGGTATCATTTGCCGCCTTCTTACCTTTGTAGGTACCAGGCAGATGTGTGTTATACATAGATACATGCAGACAAAATACACACACACACACACACACACACACACACACACACACATAAAATAATAAAATACATAAGTTTTAAAAAGTGTTTGGAGGGATAAAAGGGAAGAGGTAATAATATAATTATATGAGTACCTAAAAAGTTGAAAACTATATATTTTTTATTTTCTGATTATTTCCATGCATATAACTCTCTATACTTGAAAATTGCCTGTTGGTCACGGGGGACAGAAAGGGGATCCCTTGTAAGAGGACTTTAAACTGCTGAGTCATTTCTTCTACTCTTTACTTTACATTTTAAGAATAGACTTTTTTTTGAGAGGTTTCTCTGTAGCTTTGGTGCCTGTACTGGAACTAGCTATTGTAGACGAGGATGGCCTCAAACTCACAGAGATCTGCCTGCCTCTGCCTCCTGAGTGCTGGGATTAAAGCCATGCACCACCTGTCTTGGTATAGATTTTTAAAATTTTAAGCTTCTCTGCTAAAAATTCATTTTGTGTACATGATTATTAATTTGATATATTTTCTATTTTTCATCTAATAAATTTCCATTCAGATATTTTTCTTTAATAGGCACTTATAGTTTATTATTTACTTTAGATAATATTTATATTCTTGTATATTGTTATGCTTGCCCATTTTTTCTGTGGGCCAAAAAATGTAGTCAATGACCTTATACATTAGCAAATGTACTATGCTTTTATTTTTTTCTAAGAATGAGTTATCCACATATAAATGCTTAATCTTGGGAAAAAAACCAGGCTTTTGTTTTCTATAACAGAATTGAGCTAGAATTTTGACTTCTATTCCTTAGATATTCTCTTAAAGATTTTATTAGCAATGCTTTTTTGTTTTTTTGTATCTGGTCAAATAAATTTAGGTTGTTGATGAATTATATGGATTTCTAAAGGATCACTTGCTTTAATTTTAAATTATTTATTATTGTTGTGCAAATTACTTAAAAGTTTTCTATATTATTTAATTATGCCACTTGTTACATTTTTATGTATATGTATGAATTTTATTAAATAAAATTATTGTTCACACTGTGGTACAATAGGTGGAACCATATATTAATTTCATTAATAAAAATTTCTTTGGAGAAAACATGTATAATGCCTTCTTTATTGCATGAGATTGCTTTTTTGATTAAGTATATTCAGGACTCTTACCTTAGCTAAAAGTACCTAATTAAATTTACGAAAGTTGCCTGTCTTGTAAACAAGGTCCTAGCATCTTTCTGAACATGCACTTTGTCCTGCGCGGACTTCAAAGGAGTTTTCTTGTTGCAGATTGGTGAATGTTCAGCTAAGACACCTTTCTTTCCAACATTTAATCCTGCTTTGCTGTAAACTCAAACATAATTGACTGATATAAACGGAGATAAATTGTGAAACTCTTCAGATGCCTTTCTCTGAATAAGTGACTGATAATCCTTTGGAGTAAAAGGAAAATTACATTGGGCTTTATTTCCCAGGGGTCAGCATGTTATATGCTCACTTTCACCTCTCTTTGAAGAATCATATCCTCTTTATGAAAAACACTTCCTAAGCCTAAGTATTTGATTGGGAAAAAGGTAAGGACAGTAAACTTTCAGAAAGACTATGAGAGTATCCACAAAACTTGCAGCTTATGTCCTGTTCCTTCACGTCCACTTCAGTTGAATGAGTATCACTCACTCCAGCAAGAACTTCATTTTAATCAGTTCATGGACTGAGAACTTATACACAAGCACAGTTACAAATTGACTGCTAAATTCAAAGCAAAAGAAAAGGCACACCCTCGTCAAATTATTTAAGTGAATCTCTGCCAAATATACGCAATGCTAAGCACTTCACCCTCCCCAGCACCTTGTCCACTGCTATGCTTGGCACCCTCAACTGAGCAAAGGAAAAAATGATCTTTATAGAACAAACTGTCAAAACCAGAATGCTTTGAGACTCCACGGGTGTTTTGAAACAGGTGCTTATTTTTCATAATATATTATGTCATTCAGAAAAGTTGACATTAGGTTGCCTCCCAGAGGCTGAAGGTAAATCTTTACTGCTGAAGACAGCATGCACTTAGACACAGGGACAAGAAGCTCCTGAACTGGAACTGACCTTAATTCCTACTTCCTGAATACCAGTTTTCATGGCACCAGAAGTCACCATGCAAATTTCCAAAGGAGGGAAGCAATAAACAGTCTTGCCCAGCTATGATGCCTGTGTACCACAATGATCAACATGGCAACATAATCCTAAGAGTGCAGTGGTGAAACGATTCTTCAATTGAATATAATGCCTATTCAACAAGAGGAAAATCCTGCTTAGTATTGGAAACCAAGCAAACTACCCAGGGTTACTGAAGGCATAGATCTTGGAGGAGAACTTCCACTTTACTAAACAAGCTTGTGTAGCTGGAGACTGCTTGCTCATTTCCTGGCTGCCAGGAGCCAAATAATAACACAGAAACTATATTAATTATAACACTGTTTGGCCAATCACTTAGGCATATTTCTACATAACTCTTATATCTTGAATTAACCCATTTCTATTAATTTGTGTATCGCCACAAGGTTGTGGCCCTACCAGTAAGGTTCTGGCTGGTGGCTGGCGTCTTTCTCCTTTGGCAACTACATGGCATCTCTCTGACTCCACCTACTTTCTCTCTATATCTCTGTTTGGATTTCCTGCTTGGCTTTACTCTACTAAGCCATTGGCTGAAACAGCTTCTTTAATAACCAATGGTAATTAAAACATATTCATAGCATACAGAGGAGAATCCCACACATCTCCCCTTTTTTTCTAAATGAAAAGGAGGGTTTTAGGTTTAACATAGCAAAATTACATAAACAAAATAGTTATTAAACAAGAATTATAGTTATAATATTTAATTCATTTACTTTTGGCAAAATAAGGCTTAAAATATAGACAGTTATAAAAAATAAAAAAAGAAAAGTTGACATTATGTAAGAACATTTTTCCCTAAATTTAACTCTTCTAATAGAAGAAGGTAATAATAAATCCAATTTACCAAGGTTGTTATAATCAGTGTGCATCTTATCACTACTACACATTTATCTGTTAATTTGTAAAGAAATGTTAAGATATAAATAAACAGAAATAAAATTAACCAAGGGAACAACAAATATAATCACATTTAAATTAATAAGTGATATTCAGTACTCAATTTATACTCAAAACAAAGCAATAGCAGGTATACTTAAGGAAATTCTGGCATTAATTTCCATTTATCCCACTAAATCAAGTTTGTTACACAAGAGTTTGAAAATATGCTTGGAAGTATCTAAACTGAATTCAACAATGGTAGGAGATACAGAATATAGCATGGTGGGGTAGCTGGTGAAACCATAAAATATTACAACTCCTGAAAAGGAGATCCACCTAACCTGTGCAATATTATTCTGAGCATATTTTTTTCTACTTTTCTTATACTGCAGTTAAACATTTAGTTTAATACTTCTGAAGAATAACCTTTTGTTTGTTCTTTCCTCATTTATATCTTTGACCATCTGATTCTGGGATAATTCAGAATTTGTATCCACTAACATATAACTCATTGTTTCATTCTTTGTGAAATGGTGAAGCACAGGTTAGCTTGTGTAATGACCTGTCCTGTCCCTTTAAGAGAAAAGAGGCAAGCCACGCCCACTCCCTCTCCTGTCCACTGAGGCAGGCAGATATTGCTTACTTCTTGCAGCCTGACTCTCTTCCATTTCTCTCTCTCTCTGCCTCTCTGCTCTTCTCCCTTTCTCCCCTTCCCTAACCCACTAAATAAATATCCAACCTCACTCTGCATGGAATGTCTATCCATATCTCTGTTTCTTGCCTGATGTGTGGCTCCCTGCCCCAGACTAGCTGCCTTCAGAGACTGGTAGCATGGTCCCATGGCATGCCCATTTGTCTTTCTCTCCTCGTGGCCTGCTGCAGACACTCAGGGAACTCTACCAATCCCTGCCTAGGACTGGCTGCTCTCTGGACCATTGCCACCTCTCAGGGACCTGCAACGTTTCTGCCACTGCAGCCATCGGGGATCCTGCAGCTTTTTTATTGAATCCATTAAAGCTTGTCCTTGTCTATCCTTTTACAATCCTTGGAGGTCAGCACCAATAAGATACAATGTGCTTTCCAGTAATCACATGCTTAGTAAAACTTCTGCAAAAATAATCTTCAGATTAAAATTCTAGAATTAAGCAGTGTTTCCATCAATGGTATTCATCAAAATCAAGAAGCTAACTATCTATTAAATGTTTTTGTATTTATTCTGTTATTTTCCTATGATACTTTGAAGATGTTCAAAAATCTGAGAACTGACTACTGTGAGTTAACAGGAAGAAAATGGCCAGGAGTCAGGAAACTATATGAAGGAGCAATCTATTAATTCAGAGTTAATATCCTCTTGCCAATGCATGCTGCTTAAAGAAAAAAGAAATTCCTTGGAAATATGAAAGGAGAGACCACAAACTTGAGAAATTCAATGTGCAAGTTCAGAAATGCTTCTGATACTCAACAAATCAGGCCAAGTCCTAGTTTCTCAATTTTACTAATAACTAATTTTAAACTTTAAATGAACACATACTATTTTATACATTAGTAAGATTCAATGTATTATTCCCACACATGTCAACAAAGAACACTGATTACATGCATCTGCTCTTCCCTCCCTTGTTTTCTTTCTCCTCCAGGACAATATCTAACTCCTTGCAATTGCAATTCTATTTTCTTTTCTTTTCTTCTTTAGAAATAAAAAAACTATCTTTTTTAAATTTTATGTATCAATCCCAGTTCCCACTTCCTCCTCTCCTCCCACTCTCTACACCTTCTTCCTACCCCAACCACTATCCACTTGCCAGAGAAGGCAAGGCACATTGCTCCAAAGAACAATCAAGACACTCCCCACTATACACAGGCTGAGCAAATTATCCATCCAAAGAGAATGGGTTACAAATATTCAGTACAAACAGCAGGGACAAACCCTGGTGCCACTGCCAGTAGTGCCACAGTGGGCATCAGCAATACAACTGTCAGCCACATTCAGATGTTCTAGCTTAGTCCTCTGCTGATTCCTTCCCTGTCGTGCCAGAGTTGATGAGCTCACTACCTTTCGCTCAAATAAAATGTTTCAATGGGTGTCATCATTATCCTGACTTCTTTGCTCATACTCTCACTCCTCACTGTTGTGAGGAGGCCACTTATTGGTTCCCGGTTGCTCAGCCAAAATAATTACACAGAAATTATATCATTTAAATCACTGCTTGGCCCATTATCTCTACCTTCTTATTGGCTAACTCTTACATATTAATTTAACACATCTCTATCAATCTGTACATCACCAAGAGGTCATGGCCTACCAGCAAAGTGTCAGCAGTCTGTCCCTGGCAGTGGCTCCATGGCTTCTCACTGATTCTGCCGTTTTTTTTTTCCCCAACATTCAGTTTAGTTTTCCCCACTTAGCTCTGTGTCCCTATAGCTCCACTATAAGCCCAAAGCAGTTCCTTTAATAACCTATGATATTCACAGCATACAGAGGGGAATCCCACATCACCTCACAATCTTTAACTGGGGTTTGTGAGTTCAGCCCAGGGTTCAGCTGTGTGTCTCTGTTCTTGTCTCCATCAGTTGCTGGATGAAGGTTCTATGGTGACATTTAAGATAGTCATCAATCAGACTACAGGGCAAGGCCAGTTCTGGCACTCACTCTACTACTGCTTAGGGTTTAATTGGGGTCATTTTTGTGGATTCCTGGGAATTTCTCTAGTGCCAGGTTTTTTGCTAGCCCCATAATGGTTCCCTCAACCAAAATATCTCTTTCTTTGTTCTCAGTCTCTCTCCTTCCCCCATATCAACCAACCCATTTCTTCTAGCTCTTCTTCCCCCTCCCCTTCTTCCCTCCTGCTCTTCTTCTAACTTCCCTTCTTCCTATGCCTTCATGTTTCCAAAATTTTCAGGAGATCTCATCTGTTTCCCTTTTCCAGGGGATCTATGTATGTTTCTCTTGGGTTTCTCCTTGTTACTTAGTTTCTCTGGGGTTGTGAACTATAGACGCCTTATCCTTTGCTTTACAGCTGGTATTCACTTATGAGTGAATACAGGCCATGCTCATCTCACTCAGGATGGTATAACACAGCTTGTGTAAGTCCATGTTCTATCTAGTGTTAATCATGCGACATTAAACTAAAAGTGGTA
Organism: Ondatra zibethicus; assembly: GCA_004026605.1. Lineage (NCBI taxonomy): Eukaryota > Metazoa > Chordata > Mammalia > Rodentia > Cricetidae > Ondatra > Ondatra zibethicus. Next base: position 141,915 of record PVIU01001530.1, on the reverse strand, counting down.
TTGCTGGGTCTTGAGGAAAGTTGCTTCTTAATTTTCTGAGAAATTGCCATACTGATATCAAAAGGGGATATAACAATTTTCACTCTCACCAGCAATTCAGGAGTGTTTGCTTTACCCCACATTATCTCCAGCATAAGTTGTCATCAGTATTTTTGAAATTGGGCATTCTTACAGGTATAAGAAGGAATCTCAGAGTTCTCTTGATTTGCATTTCTCTGATGGCTAAGGATGTTGTTGATTTTTGTGTCTTTCAGCCATTTTAGATTCCTCTTTTGAGAGTTCTCCGTTTAGGTCTGTACTCCAAATTTTTATTAAATTATTTGGTTTTTTGGTGATCTATTTCTCGAGTTCTTTCTACATTTTGGAGTTCAGCCCTCCAATCTACAGATTTATTGCAATGTCCATCAAAATCTTAGCAAAATTCTTCACAGACCTTGAATGACAGTACTCAACTTCATATATAAAAGCAAAAACCACATGATAGACAAAACATTCCTATAAAATAAAGTAACTTCAGGAGGCATCACAATCTCTTACTTCAAACTGTACTGCAGAGCTACAGTAATCAAAACAATCTGGTATAGGCATAAAAACAGATAGGATAACCAATGGAATCAAATCAAAGGCACAGATATCAATCCACACACCTATGAACATCTGATTTTTGACAAAGAAGCAAAAAGTATAAAATGGAAAAAAGAAAGTATATTTAACAAATGGTGCTGGCATAACTGAATATCAACATGTAGAAGAATGAAAATAGATCCGTATCTATCAACATGCCCCAAACTCAAGGCCAAATGGATCCAAGAACTCAACATAAAGTCAACCAAACTGACCTTCATAAAAGAGAAATTGGGAAGTGCTCTTGAACACATTGGCACAGGAGACCACTTCCTTAATATAACTCTAGTACTACAGACAATTAGAGAAGCAATTAATAAATAGGACCTCCTGAAGCAGAAAAGCTTCTGTAAAGCAGAAGAAATGGTCAATCAACAAGACAAAACAGATGCCTACAGAATGTGAAAAGATCTTCACCCACCCAAGATTTTGGAGTTTTAAAAAAGGCAACTAAAGACAAGTGTTTCATATACTTGTAATTTTGTTCTTGTCTTTATGTCTCTTGCTTACCAAACTTTTCTTAGCGGTTGGAATGCAGCACTCACTATCCCTTTCTGCTCTTGACATATGAAATAGTTCCCTCCTTTGAGCTGAGGTTTCCTCCCAGATAGACAAGTTTGCTTGAGGTTCTGATTTATTATTACAATTTTACTATCCTGTGCACCATCCCCATGTGCTGTATCTTAGTCTACTCAATGTTTACTTTCATACCAAGGTTTTCACTTATTTCCACCACTCTATTTACCATGGCCTGCATCTCATTTGGACTTTCAGCAAGTAGTGCTGTATCATCAGTGATACATACCAAATGTCTGCAAACCTTTCTTCTCATCCTCCAGTGCAGTTGCTATTATTAATTCCAGGAATATATTAAAGATTCATGATGAAAGGACACATCTCTGCAACACTCCTATGTTTACCTTAAACTGATCACTTTTCACAGATTTTGACTGATACAACGGTATCTTTATAGGCATTTTTCTAGTACTCTTATGATTTTCTGTGGATACCTGAAGAGCCTCATTGTTCCCCAATGTCCTTTCCTTCAAATGCTATCAAATGCCTTTATGAAGTCGATATAACAGACACATACATCCTCTCCAAATTCTTTGTACTTTTCTGCCAGTTGCCTCAAAGTGAAAATCTGCTCTATTTTCCTCTTGTTATCTCTGAATCTTCACTGTTCTTTATGTAGGATTTCTTCTGTTCTGCCCTTGATTCTTTGCAAGATAATGGAGGAGATCTTGCTGCTATGACACAACAAATTAATGCCCCTCTAACTTGAGCACTCCTGAATGTGCTTCTTGTGTATGGGAATTATGACTGAGTGCATTAATTCCACAGGAATCATTTCATTTTTTTCCATTTCTCTCTGAAGAGTCTGAGAAAAACCTCAGTCCCTGAGCCTATTGTAGCCACCTCCAGTTCCTCTACCATGAAGCCATCCACTCTTGGCACCTTTCTGCCTTTCACTTTCTTAATAGTTTTCTCTATCTTGCTCCTGTCAATATTTAATATTTCTTCACTGTCTCTGGTGTTTGAGTGGCTGTCAAAGTGTTTCTTGTTGTAGTGTATGTTGATAGCATTAAAGTCATTGTATATAGTGTATTGTCTTCTTCTTTGATATAATTCCCTGGTTCTGTTATTATCTTGTCCATCTTTTATCACCAGAATCTCAGGAGCATATCCTTCTGATATCTTTGTAGACAAGATGTGTTTTATTATTGAGTCTCCCGCTTTGGCCTCTTTGCATACACAGCTCTCTATCCTTCTTTGCTCTTCTTTTGTCCTTCCTGCACAGGTAGTTGTATTGTTTTGCTGCTTGTGGGTTGCCCATTCATTTTCTCTTCACTTTGCTTCATTCTTCTGCCAGGCTGATCATCTCTGCAATGAGTTATTCTACTGATGTTTCCCTTTTTGCTTAACCAAGCATTTCTTTTGATGCTTCCTTTATATTCTTTTGATTTTCTCTCATTTGCCTTCTATATTTATAAAGGGTTGTTTAATGATTTTCCACATATATTTTTCAGCAGTTCTCTTATACTCTCTTTGTACAGCTGGGTTCATCAGTTGTTTATGATTGATGTTCTGATTCATCTCGCCGTGCATACCTCTCCTAAGTTTTAGTTGAATGTTGCCCATAAGAAGTTGGTGATTTTACCCTTAGTCAGCACTAGGAAATGATCAGCAGTTTTGGATGCTAGATAAGAGTTTCCTGCTGACAAGAATGTAGTCAATTTGGCTGTATGTGCATTTCTTAGGGGTTTCCTACATGCAGCAAATTGATGGTGTGGCCTGCTTGAATTTTGTGTTGGATAGGTGCTGTATTTACATAGCAGAGGTCAAGCAATTATTCCCCTTTATTGTTCCTTTGTCTGAATCCACAAGTTTCCATGCTACTATAGCACATTCTTTCTCCAGATCCCACTCTTTCACTGAAGTCTTCCATAATGATTAATATGTCATTCTTATGCGTTCTGCTGACCTTGTTCTGTAGATCTGTTTAGAAACTGTTGATGATATCCCCTTCTGCCTCCACTGTTGGCACATATATCTGTATGATAGTTATGAATGTGTCATTGTTTGAAATCTGGCTGAAATTATTTGTTCATTTACATCTCTGTACCCAACCATGCATTTTTGAACCAAACTGGATAATGCTAAAGTTACACCTGCTGAATGTTTTCCTTCTCCACCTGTGTTTATAATCTTTCATCCACTTACTACAAGTTCTTGAATTCCTTTCCAATGCATTTCTTCCAATCCAATGACATCTCATCTGAAGTTACTGAGATTATGCATGAGCAAGTTGGTTTCCCCAACTATATTTAGTTTTCTCACATTCCAGGTCCCTATTTTGGTGATTCTTTTTTGCATGAGAAAGTGTTTTTTCTATCCATTTCTATCAGCACCCCTCCCCCTTTCATCTTTAAGAAAGAAGGATCACCTGTCATGTGCTCAGGAGTAGGAAGTATTGGGTGACTATCAGATTCTGAGGTTTTAACTCAGGTGGTTCTGTTGAACTTGTCCATATTGGATTTCATGGTGTGAGTTGATGAGGGTGACTGACCAGATCTCTTCTTCTACACGAGGTAGACTTTAGCCAACCAGCTAGATCTCTTTCCACCCACACACTAAATTCCCCAGGTTTGCAGAGGACATTTCCAATCTTGCTATTGAAGAGGCATCTACCGGCAGACCATAATTTCTTCAGTATATGCATTAGCAAATGTGATAACTTGATATAACAGAGCTCATATTTATTTATTTTAGAAAATACAATTACAAAACATCTTTTTCTGACATATATTATTAAAAATGTAATAATCATTCAGATAGTTTTATGAACCAATTAGTACAAAAAGGTAGAAATATGAGGATTATAACTGTGACAAAAATAACAGAAATTAAATTGAATTAATAACATCATAATAAATATTTATCCAAAAGTAAAATAAGTCAAAATACATAAATATTTTCATTGAGGTTAGATACCATAATTAACAGAAAATTAAATATAAATCTGAAGTATGCAAATTCAGAATGATATTAAATATCCAATTCATTATTTGTGCAGAAGAATGGACACAGGAAGTAATTAAGAAATATACAAATTGCTAAGGAAATAAAATAACAAACAAATAAAAATCCTGAAGGATATTTAAAAGTTAGAGAAAATTTTAGAAAACATGACAAACATTGAAGTACTAGTATTTTTTAAATGATAATTAAAATACAGTTTGGTCAAATATTTTAATATATACTCTATACAACAGAAAATTAAAAGAGTATTTTCAGAGATCAGAAATTTCATCTAATACATTGATATCATGATTGGAACTTTTACTTTTCTGCCTTATGTAACTAATGCCCTTACAATACAAATCACATATTTGTATCTTCACAGATGCTACATTAGAGAGTAGTTTAGATTGAATTAGGGAAGCAATAGTCATGGTAAGTGCATGTGTATGCTCTGGGTTTTATCTGGAGGTATTACTTTGAAGAAAATTACAAATTCAGCTTTACTTATATTCAGTAAATTTTATTTTTAGCAAACTAGAGATGAAATTTATATTTTGCTTTATTTATCATTTTTCAAATAAATGCCATGTTTTTGTGAAAAAAGACCTTGTGCTCACAGACATAAATGCAGGGGCTTTTTGTCCTTCTGAAATTAATAAAGAAGATATGCTGAACAAATTGCATGCCTTCTAAGTACATACATGTATATATCTGTATATAAACATATACATAGGTATATACATATATACTGATCAAAATATACTTAGAATGAAATTCAGTCAGTATATATGTATATACATATGTATATGTATGAGTCACTTGATTTTGGGGGGGGTGGTTGAAGGAGTATATATAGATTAATGATTCCAGAAGATTGAAAGTCTATCTTGTTGTATAGCACAGAAGGAAGAATCAGTTTTGAAAACAGAAAGACTAAGCTAGAGAGTATCCACTTGAAAAGCAAGCAAAATGAAGACAAAGCTAGTGGAGAATGGTTCCAGGCTTACACAAATTAAAGTCCTCCTTGAGAGATATAATTTTCCCAACAAGGCCATATATTATAGTCCTCTCCAAAATATCCCAGAAATAGAACCCAAAGGTTCAAATGCCAGAGTCTCTGGAGGACCTATTCATTCAAAATACCATATTCAGTTAATATGATAAATCAGATAGTTCATTTTTACTTGTTTTTAAAATATTCTACATATTTATTTATTCAGTGACCTAGACTGGAACTCAGAATTTCATCATGTGTTTTGGGGTTTGCTGTTTTGAATTCTGATACTGACTTCCCTTTTATGTCCTTTTCATTTATTATTTCTCTGCTTGCATACAGATAACTTTGTTTTATACATCTCTGCTAATCCTACCCCATTCATTTATGACATATATACTGCTGTCACAGCATTATAAAGTGTACTCTACAATTTGCACCATTCTTCTGAAAATAAATGTTATTCTTTCTTGTATTTTCCATTTATTTAAGAACTAATTTTTACTAATTTTTCACATATTTAATGTGTTTATTCTTAGAATATTTAATATATTAACAATATTTTATTTCCATCATTTTTGTCCAGAAACCTGGATTATACAAAATGACTATATATCCTATGGATATAGGTATAAAACTTTGTGTTTATACCTGGAAGTTAACATACAAATTCTGCTATAATATTAGAGGAACTGAAATATCTGTCTTAAGAAATAGGCTAATTGTGACTTTTTATTGGTGTTTCAGTGCATTGTTGACTCAAATATTTGTGTGCTTAACTTTTGCTTGAGTTGGAGCTGGTTTGAAGGAGAATGTTCTTAATCACTCTTACTTGTATTAGTTATCTCTGTGTATCTACATTTCAAAATAGGTCCTTCTCTGTGTATTTTCTTTTTTCTAGACAAAAGTCTGTCAGAGAATGCTGCTTATTGCTTATTAGAAGTTAAAATATTATTTTAATTCTATATTTCAGGGACTAGCTATGTCTCTGTATAGAAATTCTTGTATACAATAGGCAAAGACTCCTGATTCCCATTATATTTGCCAACATGAAAATAAAATAATAAAAGAATTAAGATTAAATAATAATAAGTTTTAGTTATTTTGAACTGATATTGAAAAGAATAGAGATTCAAGCAAAGTACTGTTACATATATTATGAGCTCAAGTGATTGCTGTTTCTTACAATCAAACAGCCTATAAAACAAAGCAAATTAACCTTCATTTACAACACTGTAAAATATGATGTTCTAGACTGTTAACATAAGTTGAATGATATATGACAAGGAAAGATGAAAAACACAAAGTACAATATTTTCTGATGGAATTTGATCTAATCAAATCTACATATGTTAATTTGAAGTACAAAAGATGAGTACTCAAATAATGGAGAATCAATGTCTGAATAAATAAAATGAGACTACTCAATAACTGGTTGTAAAAAGCTATAAGGTACAGCATTTACATGTTTGTTTATTTGTTTTTTTATATCCTTCCAACATTTCCTTTCCTTCCTGTCCTCCAACTTCCTCTCTGACCTCTGCTCTTCCTCCTCCTAACCACTCTTCTTTTACCCTTCAGAAAAAGGCAGGCCTCCCATCAATATCAGCCTGTCATATAAAGTTGCAATGAGACTAGGGAACTCGTCTTCTATTAAGGCTGGATAAGCAATCTGATAGGAAGATAGGGTCTCTATAGGAGGCGACAGACTTGGATACAGTCCCTGCTTCCATTACTAGAAGTCCTACAAGAAGATAAATTTATACAAATGCAATGTATATTGAGAGGGTCTAGATCAGTCCCATGCAGGTTTGGTGATGGTTGGTTCAGTCTCTGTGAGCCTCTATAAGTCCAGGTTAATTGATTTTGTGGGTTTTGTTGGGATGCAGATAACCTCTCTGTCTCTTACAATTTTTACTCTTCTTCTTCTACATGATTCTCAAACCTCCACCTAATGTTTGACTGTGGGTTTCTGCATGTGTTTCCAACATCAATCTATAAATATACATCATTAAAAAGTATTTCATTGACTTTTACTTCCATTTGGATGTGGTTCTTTGCTAGTCTAAGAACAAGCCCTAGCTCTGGGTACTGGCCCTCAGAGATGAGTTCTCACTCCTGGTATGGGGCTCAAGCTGGGCCAGTCATTGGTCAGTCACTCCTGTAATTTCTGCACCACCTCTATTCCAACATAGCTTGTAGTCAGGACAATTGAAGGGGTAAGGTTTTGTGACTGAGTTGGTGTCCCAATCTCTCCATGAATCACTTGAGATATCCAGTTCAGGATTCATATTCTCTATTGCTAGTAACCTTTCATAGGTTTACTCATGTGAATTACTGGGAATTTTCAATGCATTTGGTTTGTACTTCAGCCTGGAATACTCCCTTTCCCAGTAGTTTTTTTCAGTAATATCCTCCACTAACCCCTCATCATCCCTCCTTGTTTTATCACCAATAGCCTTCAATATATCCACAAAACCTATTCTATTTCAAGGAAGATCCAAGGCGTTGGCATTTGAAACATTCTTGTTACTTAGCTTCTTTGACTATGTGGGCTTTAGTATAGTCATTTATTACTTTACAGCTCATATCTAATTATCAGGGAGTACATACTATGTTCATCTTTCTGGGTATGGATTACCTCAGTCAAGATTTTTTTTCCAGTTTCATCAATTCTTCTACAAGTTCTATAATGTCATTGTTTTTAATATATTCCATTTTATAAATGTACCACATTTTCTTTATGTATTTTTGGTTGCAGGATAGATATCTAGGTTGGTTACAGTACTAGTGTATTTTAAGTAGGCTGTTATGAACATGGATGAGCAATGACCATTTGGCAGGGTGAAACATCCTTTGGGTATATGGCCAGGAGTGCTATAGCTGCATTCCAGGATAGATCAATTCTAAAAATTCTGAGAAATAACTATATTGAATTCAAAAGTATCTGTGCAATTATCCATTTCCACCAATAATGGAAGAGTTTTCTGCATGATGTACAACCTCACTGGCATATGCTGTCACTTGTGGTTTTGATCATACAATTCTGAGAATTGTAATATGAAAAAAACAGTGTTATTTTATGTGCATACACTTACAGCTAAGAATGTTGAAAGTTTCTTTAAATTATTATCAATATTTTAGATTCCTATGTTTAGAATTATCTGTTTATCTCTGTATCCTATTTTTAAATTTATTATTTGTGGTTTTGTGATATTTAGTTTCTTCAGTTGTTTATATACATCAGAAATCAGCCTAATATCTGATGTGGAGTTGGTGAAGATCTTTTATCTTTATGTGGACTCATATTTCTTTTTTCTTTTGACGGTGTCCTTTTTCTAAGTGAAGGCTTTCAGCTTTATGAGCTGCCATTTGTTTATTGTCAATCTTGATGCTTTTGCAATTGGTGTTCTGTTCAGAAAGCTATCTCCTATTCCTGATGTGGGATTCCCCTCTTTATGCTGTGAATATGTTTTTATTGCCATTGCTTAATAAAGAATTTGCTTTGGGCCCATTGTAGCACAGTATAGGTCAAGGTGCACATTCCAAGCAAATAGAGGAGGAGAGAGTAGGTGGATCAGTGAGACAACATGTAGCTGTTGCAGAAGATGGGATACTGAATGCCATACAGAACTTTAGCAGTAGGCCAAAACCTCATGGTGATACATACATTAGTAGAAATGAGTTAATTTAAGATGTAAGAGCTAGTTAGAAATATGCTTAAGCTAGTGGCCAAACAGTATGGCAATGAATACAGTATTTGTTTAAAATGTTAGGGTCTGGGCAGCCATGAAACAAACAAGTGGCCTCCGCCAAAGATTGGTATGCCAATGTGTGCCAGCTAAATCCATGTAAAGCCTGAGAGAATTTAGAAAGAATTCTAGAAACAAAAGAAAGAACTAAGCATGGCTTCTTGGTAGCCAGCATTTTTTTTCCTTTTTGGTGGGGTTCTGTTTGCTGGCAGAGAACATGAGCACCACTGTTCCTTTTTAAAAAGGCTTACTGACTCTGTATAAGAAAAAGTGGCTTCCTCGTTCATGCTGCCAGGATGAACTCTGGCTCTTTCAGGAGGCTGAGCACTTAAATGGGGTTTGTAAGCAGCACTTTACAAACTACTTAATATTAGACCCACTGCATAACTTGACCTGGGGTGGCATGCATGGATCACAAAGGCAGTGGGTATACATCTGCCATATTGTACTGGGCAGAGCCAAAAGGCAGGGCCACAGAGTTGGTTCTAGCCATGCCTGCTTAGCTTATAGAAAAGAGAAAAAAACAGAGCTGCTGGTCAAAAAAATTACAGATATGCACTCAATAAAGACAAATACAGATGGAAAAGAACTATAAGTGAGTCATGGAGTTGAATAAAGCCATGTAGACTTGAAAGAGACAACAAACAATTATATAACAAAAGATTATTTTTAAAAAAGTCTTTAAAGAAACAGTGTACAAACATTCCTATATTAAAACAGTAAAGAAAAATAAGCCACATAAAGATGGAAAATATACAAAGAGTCTGGATTTTGTATATTATGGTGTTATCTTTGTAATTTTTGACTGTACAGAGAAACATTTCATTGTATGGGCTTCTAAGATAAATCAACATATATTCTTTAAAGTTATCTTGACTTCCAAATGTGTGTCTAAGGACATGTTGCTTTGGAAAAGAGTTTCTACTTTTGTTTACAGAGAGGGTTAGAACCTGTGGATTTCTTCCAGACTAATGGGGTTTGATGGACCAAGATCCTCTGAAAGGACTCTGAGAACCCTTCACACAACAAAAAGCAGGGAGAAGTTTGGAAAGAACTATGCCCAAATCCCCAAATATTGCTTATAGATGTTTGTTTACATTTAAAGGTAGTTATGATATAGAGATGAATACTTTGCATTCGTATGGATCTTGGTTTGGTGATGTAAATTTAAGGTCAATTTTGCTGTATTATATATCTGCGCTTGATTAAGTTATTGTGTTTGTGCAGCTCACTTAAACACGTAATATATAATTAAGAAATATAGGTTAATAGAGAGTCATTATAAATGTCAAGCTTGTAATCATGTTACTTGTATTTTCTTGATGTACAGAAATATATTTCAGAAGGATAATTATTTTTCAAACCTTTCAAAGAGTAACAGAATATGGCATTCAAAATGTTTAAGAACTTAGAACTTTTTATAACAATGAGACATGTCTGGCCTTGGCAGCACCAATCTATTTCAAGAGGATGATGGGCATCAACAAGGCTCCTTTTGGAGTTTGTGTCAATGCCTGTTCCAAAGATGGGTCAAGTTTGTTAGCCATTTGGGAGAGAAACTTCTCCTGCCTTGAGTGCTTGATAGTATGCTGTGTAAACTGGACATGTAGAACCCACAGGAAAATAAATGACTGCTGAAGTTGACTCAAGAAGGTGAGACAGTCTTTCTGGGTTCCTTATTCATTAATGAATCTTCCAGAAATTCTTCAGGATACAGAAAAAAATGTTTGACAAACTGCCAATAGAAGTAAAACAGTCTTTCAAATTTCCTGCTTTTGGAAAATTCTGCCAGGTAAAATGAGCCTGTAGGCTGAAGAATTATGCACCAAAGTTATAGAAGAATTTTGGGTCACTGTCCAAGCAGCAAGTAGTCTCTGTCAATTCAGGAGTTTTGGAAGTTGCTTACAAGGTACTTCCTGTTAATTTAGGTAGTATTATATTCTTCTGAAGTCTTTGATGAACTTGAAGAATGGATAGTTATAGTTATAGTTTTCCTTAGTTATGATAAAAATAAAGTAGATAAAAAATATTGTAACTATAATTCTTGCTTGATAATGTTTATATATATATATATATATATATATAATTTATCTATATTAAAGTTAAAAACCTTCCTTTTCATTGAGACAGAAAAGAGGAGGTGATGTGGGATTTCCCTTTGTTTGCTGTGAATATGTTTTTTTTTTTTTGCCATAGGTTAATAAAGAATCTGGTTTGTTCCTATTGTAGCACAGAATAGGGCAGTGATTTCAAGTAAATAGAGGAGGAGAGAGTAGGTGTTATCAGTGAGATGCCATGTAGCCTTCATAGGAGACAGACACTGGATGCTGGACTGAACCTTCCTGGTAGGCCACAACCATGACAACATGGTGATACAGAGATTAATAGAGATATGGTAATTTGTTATGTAATATGTTAATATAATATATTCATAATATTTAAGATTTAATAGCTAGCTAGAAATATGCTTAAGCTACTGCCCAAAAATATTGCAATTGATACAGTTTCTATTTTAGTTATGGGCAGCCAGGAAACAAACGAGCACCCTCCAAACAATACATTCTAAAATGTTCAATTTTATTCCCTTCTTTATCTTTTGTTTTGTTTTTTGAGCTTTTCTTCTTTTTTTTTATTGATTTTTATTGAGCTCTATATTTTTTTCTGCTCCTATCCCTGCCTCTGCTCTCCCCTTCAACTCTTTCCCAAGGTCCCCAGGCTCCCATTTTACTCAGGAGATCTTTTCTTTTTCTACTTCCCATGTAGATTAGATCTATCTATGTCTCTCTTAGTGTCCTCATTGTTGTCTAGGTTCTCTGGGATTGTGGTTTGTAGGCTTGTTTTCTTTGCTTTATGTTTTTAAAACCACTTATGAGTGAGTACATATGATAATTGTCTTTCTGGGTCTGGGTTACCTCACTCAAAATGATGTTTTCTAGTTCCATCCATTTGCCTGCAAAATCCCTGTTTTGTCTTTTATCAAGTTCTGTGTACCTAGCTATATGTTGAGATTTCTGTTTCCCTTGAACTTGAGTTTTGTGTAGTGTGATAGATATGAGTTGATTTATATTGGTCTACTTGAGATCTTCCAGTTAGATCAGCACAATTTGTTGAAGAAGCTTCCTTTTTTTCTGTTTTATAGTTATGGTTTCTTTGAAAAAATTAAGTGCCTTTTGGTGTGTTGATTAATTTCTGCATCTTTGATTTTATTTCATTGTTCAATTAATCAGATAGTTTTTATGCTAATTCAAAGCTATTTTTATTGCTATGTAGTAGAGATTGTAAACAGAGATGATGATACTTCCAGATGTTTTTTTTATTTCAAATGATTGATTTTTACTCTCCTGCTTTTCTTTTATCATCTAAAATGAAGTTGAATATTGTTCTTTCTAGGTCTGTAGGATTTCAATGGGATTTGACATTAGGAGACATTTCCATCTTCTGATATCTTTTTAAATTCTTTCTTCAAAGACTTTCAGTTCTTGTGATAGAATCTTGAATTGATTGGTTCGAGTTACCAAATTTCATATTATTTGTGATTTTTGTGAAGGGCATTGTTTTCTTTATTTATCTCACAGCACATTCCAAACTTGCATACAGAATGGCTACTGATTTTTTTACTTAATTTCATATGCAGTTATTATGCTGAAGGTGTTTGTCAGCAGTAGGGGGAATTCTAGTAAAATTTTTAGGGTAATTTATGTATCATATTGTCTGCTAATAGAGATATTTCCAGCTTATATCAGTTACATCTCTGTCAATTGTCATATTGATCTAGTTAGAACTTCAAGTACTATATTTAATAGATAATGAGTGAGTGGACAGTCTTATCTTTATTCTTGATTTTAGTGGAATTGCTTTATATTTCTTTTCACTTAATTATATGTTAGCTATTGGTTTGCTATATGTTGTCTCTATTATGTTTATGTATGTCCATTTTACCACTGATCTCTCTAAGACTTATCATGAGAACTCCTGAAATTTGTCAAAGTCTTTTTCAACATCTAAAATGGTTTTAGCTTTGTTTTTTCCTGTTTGTTTATATGGTGGATTGCATTGACAGATCTTCTTATATTGAAGTCATCCCACATTTTTATCATTAACCATACTGGATCATCATAGATGATCTTATTGATATGTTTTTGGGTTTGGTTTGGGAGTATTTATTTGACAATTTTTGCAACTATGTTTATGAGGGAAATTGGTCGGCTATCCTCTCACTTTATTGAATCTTGGTGTAGTTTGGTTATCAAAATTACTATGGCCTCATAAAATGAATTTGTTCTTTGATTTTCTATTTTCTCAAAGAATTAATTTGACAAGTATTCATATTAGCTCTTCTTTTTAAATTCTGGTAGATTTCTATACTAATACTATCTGACTTGTTTGGTTGAGAAACTTATAGTAAATGTTTCTATCTAAATTGCTTGTCTGATCTTGAGTTAACTAGCCTAAGAAATCTCTATTGAGAAAATTGTCCAGTTCTTTTAGATTTTCTAAGTTTTTGGAGTATAGGACTTTGAAGGATTATTAAACAATTCTCTGAATTTCACTGGTTCTGCTGTTATGCTCCTCCTTTGTCTTTTTTGTTAATTTGGATGTTCTTTCTCTGTCGTTTAGTTAGTTTTCATTAGAGTTTTTTTTAATCTGGTTGATTACATCAAACAACCAAGTCTTTGTTTCATTGATTCTTTGTTATTGTTCTATTTGTTTCCTTTTAATTGATTTCAATCCTCAGTTTGTTTCCTACTGCATATCCTTATTGGTTATATTTGCTTTTTTTTCTAGAGTTTTCAGATGTGATGTTAGGTCACTAGTATGAAATCACTGGAAATTTTTAAGAAAGCAATTTATGCTACAAAAGTTCCTCTTATTACAGGTTCCATTATGTCTCATATGTTGGGATATGCTTGCATTCGTGTTCATTTAATTCTATAATATCTTTATTTTCTTTCTTTATTTCTTGTTTGCCTATGGGTAATACAGTAAACAGTTGTTCAGTTCCAATTAACTTGAAAGCTATCTGTTGTAATTGGTGAAATCTGGTTTTAATCCATGGACACTGACATAAAATAGTGATTTATTTAAATTTTCTTAAATCTGTTGAGACCTGCTTTGATACTACATACATAGTCAATTTTGCATAAGGTTCATAATGATGCTGAGAATGTATTTTTCTGTGCTTGGGTGAAATGTTCAGTAGAAATATGTTGAACCTATTCATTTCATATCTGTTTTTACCATTATTTCTGTTCATTATCTATGTAAACAGCCTATCCATTGATGAGAGTGGGGTATTGAAGTCTTAAATTATTAAAATTCTAAGTTTTATGTATGACTTAATAATATGTTTTGTACATATGTAGGTAACATTACATTTGTGGTATAAATGTTCAGAACTGAGACATTATTTTAGTAAGATTTTTCTTTAGTGGACATGAAATGTCCTTTTCCATTTCTTTTGATTAGTTTTCCTTTGATATCTATATTGTGAGATATCAGACTACCTATACTACCTTGCACTTTAGGACCTTTTGATTAGAAAATCTTTTGCCAAGCATTGCCTTTAAGGTAATGTATATTTTTGATGTTGAATTGTATTTCTTGTATTCAGCTTAATAATTCATCCTGCTTTCATCCATTATGTTAGCCTGTGTCTTTAAATTGAATAATTGAGGTCATTGATAATGAGATATGTAAATGACCCGTGTTTGCTAAAACCTGTTGTTTTGTTTGTGGTGGTAGTGGATGTGTGTGTGTATATTTGTGTGTGTGCTGGGGGTGTATGTGTGTTAATCTGTGTATGTGTGTGTCTCTGAGAGTCTGCATGGATGCATGTTTTCTTTGTATTCTGCTAGCTTGAGATTATTTATTGCCTGAGTATTCATGGTTGTAGTTAACTAATTTGGGTTGGAGTTTTCCTTCAAGTATATTATCTATGGCTGTGTTTCTGGATAGATATTGCTTAAATGTAATTTTGCCATGAAATATCTTTCTCTCTTCTTCTATAGTTATGGAGAGTATTGCTGCATGAAATATTCTGAACTGATATCTGTCCAGGAGCTCATGTCTTTACTGTCTCTGTTGAGAAGTCAGTTGTAATTCTGATTTGTTTCCTTTTATATGTTACTGGGCCTTTTCCCTTATGCTTTTTAATAATTTTTCTGTGTTCTGTAAGTTTAGTCTTTTGATTATTGCAGGATAAAAGGTCTTTACTCATGCAGTCTATTTTGTAATGGTTTAGCATGTTGTACTTTATAGGCATGTACTTTGTTAAGTTAGGAAAACTTTCTTCTTTAATTTTGTTAAATACATTTTCTGGATTTTTGAGCTTGGATTGTTTGCTCTCTTCTCTATATAGTATTCTTAGGTTTGATCCCTTTATGATATCCAGATTTTCTGGACTTTGTATGTTAGGTGTTTTTTAGATTTTACATTTTCTTTAAGCAATGAATCTATTTCTTCCATAGTATCTTCAATGCCTGAGAATCTTTCTTCTATGTTGACTATTCTGTTTGTGATAGTTGAGTATATATTCCTTGTTTCCTTTATTAGATTTTTGATTTCCTGAATTCCTTCATTTTGTGTTTTTCTTTAATGCTCCTACTAGATATTTAGGTCTTAAAATGTTTCCTTTACCTTTTTTTGTTTATTGGCTTTCTTGACAGTCTTTGAGGGATTTTTTGGTTTTCTCCAATTCTTTTGTTTCTTTTTCCTCTAATTCTTTCAGGAATTTTTCATTTCATCTTTAAGTACCACTATCATATTCATACTTGTATGAAAGGTAGTTTTCATGTGATTTGGCTGCATTGGAATATTCAGGTCTTGTTGTAGTATTATACCTAGGTTCTGATGGTGCTATATTGTATTGGCTGTAGTCTTAATTACAGAATAAAATTTTGCAATAAGATGCTAGTAGTTCAAAAAATGTAAATATAACAACTGAGCTGAGTTATGAATACCTGTGCTTGTGGAAATAAACCCATAAGGAATGTTTTTGAACTGTTTAATTTAATAAACTTCCTGCTAAAGAATTTTTTCTTTACATAATTGGAATTATTAGACTTTATTTACTCTCTTCCAGGAGATGTCTGTCAATGTGTCATCATTTTTCTGTGAATATAGGAGGCATGAAATGTTGGGTTTTTTTTTTAGGAAAAGATGTTAGCACTTCACAAATAATACAGTAATAACTTTTGAATTACACAATTTCACATACACACAGCAATTAAAGAAAATGGAGAGTAATTTGAAGGAGAAAAATAGAGGAGAAAGTTTTGTATGAAAGGAAGTAAAGGGAAATAATTTAATTTAATCATTAAAAAAATGAGTGGTGATGGCAAACATCTTTAATCCCAGCAATCAGAAGCCAGAGGCAGGCAGATCTCCATGAATTCAAGATCCACCTGGTCTACAAGAGCTAGATTCAGGACAGGCTTCAAAGATACAGAGAAACCCAGTCTCAAAAAAACAAAAACAAACAAAATAAAACAAATAAGAAAGTGAACAATGCATTCTATTTCAAAAGACTACTGTTGCACTTGAGAGTTTTCCACAAAGTAGAATTACCTTTATATAAAGAAAAAAATGGCAAAATGAGATTATTTTCAGGTTTCACTACATACATTTTGTTTCTTTCTTCTTGGTTGTTACTAAATTCTGAGAGACTCCTAACATGGACTAACATGTAGGGATTCACAAAACTATAAGGAATGAAGGGACTGTTATTTTGCTGTGGCTGTGATTAGGTAATGGGTGTTTGCTTAGAAGGAAAGAGCTTGGTATGTTCCAACAAAGACCTCTAGTTGAAAAATATAACTAATTCTAGGAAATGTGGATACTGACTGCTATTGTGAGGCAGATGTGAAACACAGCAGGATCATTGATAAATATGAGGCCAAAAAATTAGTGGTGACTATAGAAACACTAGAAAGCAAAGTATGCACTTAGCTTTATCAGGCCTGTCTAGATCAAGAACTCAGAAAATCACCATACACATTCCCCCAAAACAGTCATGGCAGCCTCAGGTTCTAGGGCCAATAAAGTTTTGAAAGATATGAAATTATTTTCCAAAAAGTTGAAGCAAATTCTGTCAGTTTCCTACTTGATCACATCAAATACAAGGGAATCCATCCTATTGGTATATATGTCACAATCTAGGGTTTAGATTCAATTGCTGAAGCTATACCTTTCAATTAGTACATTCAAAATTTTGTGGCTTTTAAATTTCATACTATTGTGACATGAAGGATAAATTTCTAGCAGAAAAATGTAAGTATGAGTTTTACTGACATGTTCAGAAAAACAATTTGTGGAATCATATTGGAGGGCAGTAGAGAGTATTTCACTTAGCACTCCAGGAGTTAACAAAGTAGATATTTGATTCAGACTTGGAGAATGAGCTTTCCACTGTACAGGTTATCATTAAAACTAGATGAAACATGTGAATTCCACAGTTAAAGAAATAGACAATATTTCAAGATAAAAACAGTAAAAATGTAATTTCATAATGAACTTAAGAAAATATATTGAAAAAGTAGCAATTAATGATAAAAGCATCCACAATAATTCTGTCCACTTTTTTATTAGCTCTGAATTTGCATTTTATAACATTTTCCCCATAGTCACACCACATGAAATGGTAAGAGACCCAGATTTAAATAATCAAGTAGTGTCTATTTGAGACTGCAACTCATAAGCTTTGAATAGACCGTAGGAATTTACAGAATAGTGCTGAAAGTGAAGACTGTGACAAGGAATTGACTAGCTATTGTGTTATGTTTGTATTTCCTCTTTACAACACTAACCATGTTTCCTATCTCCTTCTTGCCATTTAATCTCTTGGCCTACATTTCTTTTTGTACATTAAGCAAACTAATTACAGGTTTAGCTTGAAAATGGTTTAAAGAAGTATGGATAAATTTATCTACACAATAAGACAAAATCCTGAATAATATATCACATATTAAATGTTCAAACTCTACAAAATTATGTCCAAACCTTCCATTACTGAGATGAAAAAGTGAATAAGTAAATAAGCATCAATGCCAAAAAAACTATTGGTAATTAAATCTAACTATGTAGATTTCAAGATATAAATTTTAAGGAAATCAGTTAAAACAAATAAAGTATTTTATAACTGTTTTAATGGTTATTTGAGTAGTTTTACCAAAAAGTTGAATGTGATCTATGATAACTTAAAATATGAAGACATAATAGGAAACACCAACAAAAGTAAATTTTAGGATTTCTAAGAGATATCTATTGGCCACTTTAAAGTAGCATCCTAATTAAGACCGTGCAAAATTCAGTGAACAAAATAACTTTACACTTAAGAATTACACTTTACTGTTTGGCTTTATTCCACAATCCAGTTTTAAGCAAAATAGTGATTGTAATCTTGAGTGGCAAAAACAAATTTCTTGTCAAGAATCTTAATTTTTCTAGAGACAAATAATTTCCAATATCTTGTTTCAAAAACAGCCCTCAAAGAAGACACCTTGAATTAGTTGTTTCTCTAGAGAACCAAATTATGTGAGCTAAAGCAAATAATGTGGTGGATAATGGAATGCTTTTTTCTGTCAGATTTTAAAATTGTCTAAGTATTGACCTGAATGCACACCCTTAAGCTACTAAATAATTACATAAATTGAATTTTAGAAATTTGTTCAAGTGAAAATTATTTTTAATTTTTTTCCTAAAAAGCTTGCCCTCACCTGCTTTGAGAATGGTTGATAGTAGCTGGAAAAGCATCCTTTGTTAAAGATCCTTTGCTCTATAAAAATGTCTTGTGTCAAGATTTCTGGCAGATTGCAATGATTGGTGTTATACTCAGAGTTAAGGAAAATATTTTGGAGTGAACAGCATGTAATTGATTCCTTTTTCTTCCAAACTTGATGAATTTTTGTGCAAATTGTTTTTTTACATTTAAAGGAAAATCTTCAAGTAATAAGAAATTCAGCACAAAATAAAACATAATTAAAGATGAACATCCAACCATTTACACATTTTATATTTTTTAAGACTTCAGAAATACAGTGTAACACCTTGTGAATCCTTTACTATGCCCTTCTGCTTACTGTTTTTCTACGTGCTGTTAAAACTATCCCCTAAAAGCAATGACAGGTATATTGATAATAAAATCTTATGTACATTATTGTTCTTCTGTATAACTTATGTCTTATAAACTATCCTGGAACATTTTCCAGAGTATTTATGTAATTACTTCTCTTTACTCAATAAATTTCCCAAAATCTGTTCTGCTAAGTTCTAAACCATTAGTCAGTTTTATAGTTAATGTAAATAATCAAATATTTTTTCTTTCTGCTTTCTTCAAACATTTATTTATCAATATATTTATTATTTATTGATTATATGAAATCAAAGGGATTCAAATACATTGTTTAACTAATTACATTTTATTGATATAATCAAAACTGGTTTTAAGTTATAGTGTTGATTTTTATTGTGTGTTATACATTAAATTTTACAAAGTGCTGCTTATGGTATACATACAGGTAAAAAAAGTGAGCAAATGTTTCATGGTAACATTCTATATTCAAAATATGAATGTCAAGACATATGTAGCAAAATATTATTAAGAGAAGTATAGCAACCCTATGAGACACTGTACTTTAATAAGAATGTATTTACTTTATTTAATGTTTAAAAATATTTGTCTATAAGTCTGTATTTGCACCATAAGTGTGCCTGGAATTTAGAATTGGTTGTTGTTTTATTATACCTGACACAGAATTTTTCTCGCTATTCAAGTTGCTTGCTTATTCGAGTAATTGGTTCCTTTCTGTACAAAAAATAATAGTTTCCTGAGGTTCCTTTTTTAATTGTTATCCTTAAAGGTGATCCTATCTGTTTCTTCTTGGAAAGTCCTTTCCTGTGTCAATGTGTTCTAGTATATTCCTTATTTCTCCTGAAATAAACCCAGGATTTTAATTTTTTTTATTTAATTAATTTATTATAACAAATTTGAAAATGGTAAAAAGAGAAAGAACACAGTGTACTCCCATTTGTATGATCTTACTCTGCTTTTCTTTTTTTTTTACTTTTCCATTCAAAAATTTCCACTTCCTCCCCTCCTCCCATTCCCTTCCTGCTCCCCCACTTTCCGTCCTCCCTCCCCCTCCATCCTTAAGAGCAGGCAGGCTACCCTGCCCTGTGGGAAGTCCAAGGCCCTCACCTCTCTATCCAAGCCTAGGAAGGTGTACATTCAAATAGACTACGGTCCCAAAAAGGCAGTACATGAAGTAGAAACAGGTCCCAAGTGACGTTATCGATGGCTTCTCGGTCCATCCCCATTGTCAGCAACATTCAGTGAGTCCAGATTGATCACATGCTCATTCAGACCAGGTCCAGCTGGCTTTGGTGAGCTCCCATTACATCAGGCAAACTGTCTCAGTGGGTGGACCAAATGCTTTTGTAGTATGATTGGGCATCTCTTGGGTATATTCCCAAGAGTGCTATTGCTGGATCCTGAGGTAGGTTGATTCCCAATTTCCTGAGCAAATGCCACACTGATTTCCAAAGTGGTTGCACAAGTTTGCATTCCCACCAGCAATGGATGAGTGTTCCCTTACTCCATATCCTCTCCAGCATAGGTTATCATTGGTGTTTTTGATTTTAGCCATTCTGACAGGTGTAAGATAGTATCCCAACATTATTTTGATTTGTACTTCCCTGATAGCTAAGGAAGCTGAACATGACCTTAAGTATCTTTTTGCCATTCAAACTTCTTCTGTTGAGAATTCTCTGTTCAGATCAATACCCCATTTTTGAATTGGGGTATTTAGAATTTTAATGTCTAGTTTCTTGAGTTCTTTCTGTATTTTGGAGATCAGACCTTTGTCTGATGTGGGGTGGGTGGGGATCTTCTCCAATTCAATCAAATGCCTTTTTGTCTTAATGAATGTGTCCTTTGCTTTACAGAAGCTTCTCAGTTTCAGGAGGTCCCATTTATTCATTGTTGCTCTTATTGTATGTGCTACTGGGGTTATACATAGGAAGTGGTCTCCTGTGTCCATGTGTTGCAGTCTACTTCCCACTTTCTCTTCCATCAGGTTCAGTGTGGTCAAATTTATATTGAGGTCTTTAATCCACTTGGACTTGAATTTTGTGCATGGTGATAGATCTGGATCTATTTTCATTCTTCTACAGGTTGAGATCCAGTTATGACAGCACTATTTGTTGAAGACGTTCCTTTCTTCTATTGTATAATTTTAACTCCTTTGTTGAAAACCAGGTGTTCATAGATTTGTGGGTTAATCTCCAGGTCTTCGATTCGATTCCATTGGTTGAAGTCTCTGTTTTTATGCCAATACCAAGCTGTTTTCATTACTGTAGCTCTATAATAGTGTTTAAAGTCAGGGATGGTAATGCCTCCGGAAGTTCTTTTATTGTATAAGATTGTTTTGGATATCCTGAGTGTTTTGTTCTTCCATATAAAGTTGATTATTGTTCTCTCAAGGTCTGTGAAGAATTTTCTTGGGATTTTGATGGGGATTGTGTTGAATTTATAGATTGCTTTTGGTAGGATTGCCATTTTTACTATGTTGATCCTACCAATCCCAGAGCATGGGAGATCCTTTCATTTTCTGGTACCCTCTTCAGTTTATTTCTTCAAAACTTTAAAGTTCTTGTCAAATAGATCTTTCACTTGCTTGGTTAGTGTTACCCCAAGATACTTTATGCTATTTGTGGCTATTGTCAAAGGAGAAGTTTCTCTGATTTCCCTCTCTGCTTCTTTATCCTTTGTGTATGGGAGGGCTACTGATATTTTTTAGTTGATCTAGTATCCTGCCACATCACTGAAGTTATTTATCAGCTGTAGGATTTCTTTGGCAGAGTTTTTGATGTCACTGATGTATAGTATCATATCATTTGAAAATAACAAAAGTTTGATTTCTTCCTTTCCAATTTGAATCCCCTTGATCTCCATATGTTGTCTTATTGCTATTGTTAGAACTTCAAACAATATGTTAAAGAGATATGGGGAGAGCCTTGCGTTGTTCCAGATTTTAGTGGAATGGCGTTGTGTTTCTCTACATTTAATTTGATGTTAGCTGTTGGCTTGCTATATATTTGCTTTTATTATATTTAGATATGATCTTTGTATACCTAAGCTCTTCAAGACTTTTATCAAAAAGGAGTGTTGGTTTTTCTCAAATCCTTTTTCAGCATCTAATGAAATGATCATATGGTTTTTTTTATTTCAGTTCATTTATATGATGGATTACATTGATAGGTTTTCATATGTTGAACCAGCCCTGCATTTCTGGAATGAAGACTAATTGAACATAATAGATAATTTTTGACATGTTCTTGGATTTAGTTTGCCAGTAATTTATTAAGAATTTTTGCATCGATATTCATGAGTGACACTGGTCTGTAATTCTCTTTCTTGGTTGAGTTTTTGTGTGGTTTTGGTATCAGGGTAACTGTGGCTTCATGAAAAGAGTTTGGCAATGACTCTTCTTTTTCTATTATGTGAAAAACATTAAGGAGTATAGGTATCAGCTCTTCTTGGAAGTTCAGGTAAAATTCTGCATTAAAACTATCTGGTCCTGGGCTATTTTTGGTTGGGAGTTTTTTTTTTTAGCTTCTATTTCCTCATGACTTATAAGTCTATTTAAATTGTTCACCTGGTCATGATTTAATTTTGGTATATGGTATTTATCTAAAAAAGCCAATTTCTTTTACATTTTCCAACTTTGTGGAATACAGGCATTTGTAGTAAGACCTAATGATTCTCTGAATTTCCTCAGTGTCTGTTGTTATGTCCCCCTTTTCATTTCTGATCTTGTTAATTTGCATGTTCTCTCTCTGCCTTTTGATTAGTTTGGATAGGGGTTTGTTGATCTTGTTGATTTTCTCAAAGAACCATCTCTTTGTTTCATTGATTGTTTGGATTGTTTTCTGTGTTTCTATTTTGTTGATATCAGCCCTCAGTTTGATTATTTCTAGTCTTCTAATTCTCCTGGGTGAGTCTGATTCTTTTTTTTTCTAGAGCTTTCAGCTGTGCTGTTAAGTCTCTAATGTGATCTTTCTTGTTTTTTTTTTAAATGTGGGCACTTAGTGCTATGACCTTTCCTCTTAGCACTGCTTTCATAGTGTCCCATAGTTTTTGGTATGTTGTGACTTTATTTTCTTTGAATTCAAGGAAGACTTTAATTTCTTTCTTCATTTTTCCTGACCCAGGAGTGGCTCAGTAGTTGACTCTTCAGTTTCCATGAGTTTGTAGGCTTTCTGGGGGTGGAGTGGTTTTTAAATTCTAACTTTACTCCATGATGATCTGATAAGACACATGTGGTTAGTAAAATTTTTTTGTATCTGTGGAAGTTTGATTTGTTACCAAGTATGTGATATGTTCTTGAGAAGGTTCCATGAGATGCTGAGAAGAAGGTACATTCTTCCCTATTTGGGTGGAATGTTCTATAGATGTCTGTTAAGACCATTTGATTCTTTACCTCTGTCAGTTCTCTTATTTCTCTGTTAAGTTTCTGTCTGGTAAACCTGTCCATTGGTGAGAGAGGAGTGTTGAAATCTCCTACTATTAGTGTGTGGGTTTTGATGTGTGCTTTGAGTTCTAGTAATGGTTCTTTTACATATGTGGGTGATTTTATATTAGGGGTGCATATATTCAGGATTGAGACTTCTTCCTGATGAATTGTTCCTGTTATGAGTATAAAGTGTCCATCTCCATCTCTTCTGATTGATTTTAGTTTGAAGTCAATTTTGTCAGGTATTAGTATAGCCATACCTGCTTGTTTCTTATGTCTGTTTGATTGAAAAAAGCTTTCCAACTCTTTACTCTGAGGTAATGTCTGTCTTTGTGGTTGAGGTGTGTTTCTTGAAAACAGAAGAATGTTGGATCCTGTTTTTGTACCCATTCTCTTAACATGTGCCTTTTTATAGGTGAATTGAGTCCATTGATATTAACTGATATTAATGACCAGTCGTTTTTAACTCCAGTTATTATTTTTTTTCTTGGTGGTAGAGTTTGTATATTTCTATTTTTTGAGTTGTCCTGGTGGAGGATTGTCAGATGTCTATGTTATTATGGGTGTAGTTAGCTTCCTTGGGTTGTGGTTTTCCTTCTAGTATTTTCTGTAAGGCTGGGTTTGTGGCTATGTATTGCTTAAATTTGTTTTTATCCTGGGATATCTTGTTTTCTCCATCGATGGTGAAAGAAAGCTTTGCTGGGTATAGTAGTCTGGGCTTGCATCCATAGTGTCTTAGTGTCTGCAGCACATCTATCCATGACCTTTTGGCTTTCATGGTTTCCATAGAGAAGTCAGGTGTTATTCTGATAGGTTTATGTTTATATGTTACTTGACCTTTTTCCTTTGCAGATCTTAGTATTCTTTATTTTGTATGCTTTGTGTTTTGATTATTATATGGTGAGGGAATTTTTTTTTTGATCCAGTCTATTTGGTGTTCTGTATGCTTCGTGTACCTTCTTTAGGTTTGGAAAGTTTTCTTCTATAATTTTGTTGAATATATTTTCTGGGCCTTTGAGCTGTAATTCTCCCTCTTCTATCCTATTATTCTTAGATTTGGTCGTTTCATGGTGTCCCAGATTTCCTGGATGTTTTGAGTTAAGAATTTGTTGGATTTGTTGTTTTCTTTGATCAATGCGTTTATTTCCTCTATAGTATCTTCAGAGTCTGAGATTCTTTCTTCTATCTCTTGTATTCTGTTGGTCATACTTATCTCTGTAGTTCCTTTTCATTACCCAGATTTTCCATATCCTACATTCCCTTGCTTTGTGTTTTCTTCATTGCCTCCATTTCAGTTTTTAAGTCTTGAACTGTTTCCACTACCTGTTTGATTGAGTTTTCTTGTGTATCTTTGAGGGATTTATTCATTTTTTTCTAACTTTTTTTTAGTCTTCTTAACCATTTCTTTAAGGGAGTTTTCACATCCTGTTTAATGGTCTCTAACACTTTTATAATGTTACATTTAAAGTCTGTTTCTTCTACTTCTTCTGGATTAGGGTGTTCAAGTCTTCCTGTTGCATATTTCCTGGATTCTGGTGTTATCATGTTGATTTTTAGGTTGTTGGAGGAATTCTTGCATTGTTGCCTGCCCATCTCTTCCTTCAAATGCGGTCAGGAGAGTCTTGGTGTTTTGTTCTGATCTTTGTGTACTTGGGGTTTTTTTTTGGTCTCCCCTCTCTTAGGTCCCCTCAGCACTGGAGTTAGCTCTCGGATTCCCTCCACCCTGAAGTAGGCTGTGGTGGTGGATCTAATGACCCTGCAGATGGAAAGGAGTGCTTGGGGGCAAGCAGGGAAGGGATAAGTAGAGAAAGCCAGTAGTTGGGGAGAAGCCCTACAGAATGGCCAGAGAGTTTAGGTGATTCGAGGGTGCCTGTTCTCCATTCTTGGGGCATCCGGAAGGCTGTGTGGGCACACACTTATTCTTCCAGATGCATCTCCTGGTACAGGAGCAGGGCCACTTGCTGGCCAGGGACCTCACAGACAATAGGGTGGGTTTCCCAGGTGCAGGCTTGGTGGAACAAAGAAACCCCTGCAGTAGTTGAACTCATCACTTTGTCCCCAGACACTCAGCCCCAATGCAGGCTGAGTTGGGGGATCCTATGACCCCGCAGATAAAAAGGGGTGCTTGGGGACAAGCTGAGAGGGAATAAGTAGAGAAAGCCAGTAGCCAGGGAGAAGCCCTGCTGAATGGGAAGAAAGTTGAGGGGATTGGAGGATGCCTATACTTCATTCCTGGGGCATCTGGCTGGCCAGGTGGGCACACACTTTCCCCTCCTTATTTCTCCTTGAAGAAACCCAGGATTTTAAGTATTATACTAAGATTTTTGATCTGATTAGAACTGGGAGGCAATGAACTCCACCTTGGCCTGGAGTGGGATTGAGGCAACAAATTCCACAGGATTCGGACTGAACCAGCTACCTAGGCCATAATAGGCCTAAGAAAGCAAGCTCCATGTGAGTGGGAGACAGGAGCCAACCCAGTCCCAGGGCACTGGCAGACCAGGTCTGAGCCAGCGACCTGGTCCAGAGCAGACCTGAGACAGCGAACTTCACCTGAACAGGTACAGAGGAGTAACCACTAAGCGTGTGATCCAGAGCCAGAGACTGCTGAGAGTCTGGATGTGAATCTGGGACCTTCAAGGGAGTAAACCTTAGCCAGCACCCCTGTGCATCTGGGCTTGAGACTAGAACCTCCAAGGAACTAGCCCTGAGCCAAGACCTCTGCCAGACTGAGTGTGAATCCGGGACCTTCAAGGGAATAGGCAGGAACCAGACATCTCTCTGAGTCCAGGCAAGAGTCTGGGACCTCAGAGGGAGTAGGCCTGAGCCAGGACCTCTGTGAGTCCAGGCATTGCTCTGGGACATCAAAGGGAACAGGCAGGAACCAGAAACCTTGGCAGGTTCAAGCATAAGTCTGGGACCTCTGAGGAAGAAGCCTGAGCCAGGTTCTCTGTAGTTCTGGCCTCAACTGAGCCTGAAAACTCCAAGGGAGTAGACTGGAGCCAGAGACCTTTGCAAGACCAACTCCAAGCCAGGGACCTCTGCAGGAGGGAACTAAGATCAGAATTCACAGAAACCAGTTAAAGCTAGTAACCTAGGACAACGTAGTCCTGAGACAGGAAACTCCAATGGAGCAGAGAAAAGCTTGGGAACACTGAGTGATTGCCAGGAACACAGAGTGACCAACAGGATAACTAGATCTGTGACACTGACTGTACCATGAGGAACAACTATCTGAGCTTTGGATTCAATGGCACCTAGAAGATTAATCAACAGAATCTCAGACAGCCCCAACCACATCTATTAGACAAAAAGATGAGTAAAAAAGGTAAGAACACATGCAAAGAGCAACACAATACCAGTAAAACCTAAAGACCCTACAACAGCAAGAGTTGAACAACCAAATATAGGTAAAGCAGAAGAAAATGACCTAAAAAAATAACTTTAGGAGAATGTTTGAAACTCTTAAAGGAATGAGAAATTCCCTCAAAGAAATGGAGGAAAAGACAAACAAAAAATGGAAGACATCAGCAAATTCCTTAAAGAAAACACAATCAAACATATGAAATAAACTTCGAGACTTGAAAACTGAAATAGAGGCAATACATATAACACAAGCCAAGGGAATTATAGAAACAGAAATCATGAGAAAAAAATCAGGAACCACAAACACAAGCATAAACAGCAGAATATAAGAAATGGATATCTATGCCCCAAATACAAGGTCACTCTCATATGTAAAAGAAACACTTTTAAAGCTTATATCATACATTAAAACTCACACACTAACAGTGGGAGACTTCAAGACTTCACTCTCACCACTGGGCAGGTCAGTCAAACAAAACATAGGGAACTAAAAGATGTTATAACTCAAAAAGACTTAACAGACATCTATAGAATATTTCATCCAAACAGAAAAGAATATATCTTCTTCTTAGCACCTCATGGAACCTTCTCAAAAATTGACCACATACTTGGTAACAAAACAAACCTCAACAAGTAAAAAAATTGGAATAACCCAATGTATCTTATCATATCACCATGATTTAAAACTAGAAGTCAACAGCAATACTAATTCCAGAAAGCCCACAAACACATGGAAATTAAAGAATGCTCACCTGAGTCATTAATGGATTCAGGAAGAAATAAAAGGAGGAATTAAAGACTTCTTAAAATTCAATGAAAATGACCCAACAACATACCCAAATTTATGGAACACAATGAAAGGAGTGTTAAGAGGAAAATTAATAGTACTAAATGCCTACATAAAGAAGCTGGAAAAATTCCACACTAGTGAATTAACAAAACATTATAGAACAAAAAGAAGCAAACTCACCCGAGAGAACTAGACAGCAGGAAATAATCAAACTGAGAGCTCAAATCAACAAGATGGAAACAAAGAAAACAATACATAGAATCAACAAGAGAAAGAGTTGGTTCTTTGAGAAAATCAACAAAATAGACAAACCTTTATCCAAATTAACTAAAAGGCAGAGTGAAAATATCCAAATTAACAAAATCAGAAATGAAAAAGTGGACATAACAACAGACATGGAGGAAATACAGAGAAATATCAGGTCATATTTCAAAAACCTGTACTCCACAAAATTGGAAAACTTAAAGGAAATGGACAAATTTCTGGATAAATATCACTTAACTAAAGTAAATCAAAATCAGATAAGCAAATTGAACATACTTATAATGGCTGAAGAAATAGTAACAGTCATTAAAAGTCTCCCAACCAAAAAAAGCCCAGGACCAGATGGTTTCTCAGAATTCTACAATATTTTCAAAGAAGAACTGATACCAATACTCCTCAAAGTTTTCTGCACAGAAGGAACACTGCCAAACTCTTTTTATGAGGCTGCAATTACCCTGATATCTAAACCACAGAAAGACATTACTAAGAAAGAATAATAGATCAATCTCACTCATGAACATTGACACAAAAATAATAAATACTGGCAAATCAAATACAAAAACACATCAAAACCATCATCCACCATGATCAATTCAGCTTTCATCCCAGAGATGCAGAAATATTTCAACATATGAAAATTTGTCAAAGTAATCCACCATATAAACAAACTGAATAAAAATCACATGATCATCTCATTAGATGCCAAAAATGCTTTTGACAAAATACAACATCCCTTCATGATAAAGGTCTTGGATAGAGCAGGGATACAAGAAACATACCTAAACATAATAAAGGCAATAAACCGCAAGCCAACAGCCAACATGAAACTAATGGAGAGAAACTCCCAAAAATTTCAATGAAATCAGGAACAAGACAAGGTTGTCCATTCTCTTCATATCCATTCAATATATTTCTTGAAGTCCTTGCTAAAACAATAAGACACCAAAAGGAGATCAAAGGGATACAAATCGGAAAAGAAGAAGTCAAACTCTCACTGTTTGCTGATGATCTGATAGTTTACATAAGCGATCCAAAAAATTCTACCAAGGAACTTCTACTACTCATAAACAATTTCAGTAATGTAGCAGGATACAAGATTAATTTTTTAAAAAAATCAGTAGCCCTCCTGTACTCAGATAATGAAAGTGCTGGGAAAGAAATCAGAGAAACAACTCCCTTCACAATAGCCAAAAATAGCATTAAATATCTTGGAGTAACTCTAACCAAACAAGTGGAAGACCTGTATGACAAGAACTTTAAATCTTTCAAGAAAGAAATTGAAGAAGACAACAGAAATTGGAAAGATCTCCTGTTCTTGGGTAGGTAGAATTACCATAGTAAATATAGCAAACTCACCAAAAGCAAGATTCAGTAATCCCAGCAAAATTGTTCACAAACCTCGAAAGATTGGTACTCAACTTCATATGGAAACCCCCCCAAAAAAAAATCAGGATAGCCAAAACAATCCTGTACAATAAAAGAACTTCTAGAGGCATCACTATCCCTGACTTCAAACTCTACTTCAGAGCTAGAGTACTATGGAACCAAACGGAAGATCTGGATATTAATCCAAACTCCTTCGAACACCTGATTTTTGACAAAGAAGCAAAAATATCAAATGGGAAAAAAAGAAAGCATATTTATTAAAAGGTGCTGACATAACTGGATATCAAAATATAGAAGAATGAAAATAGACCCATATCTATCACCATACACAAAACTCAAGTAAAAATGGATCAAAGACTTAACATAAAGCCAGCCACCCTGAACCTTATAGAAGAGAACTTGAGAAGTACACTTGAACACATTGCTACAGGAGACCACTTCCTAATTATAATCCCAGCAGCACAGACACTTAGAGAAACAAGTATTAAATAGGACCTCCTGAAGCTGAGAAACTTCTGTAAGGCAAAGGACACGGTCAACAAGGCAAAATGACAGCCTAAAGAATCAGAAAGAATCTTCAACAACCCCACATCAGGCAGATGTCTGATCTCCAAAATATACAAAGTACTCAAAAAATTTGTCATCAAAAGGACAAATAATCCAAGAAAGAAATAAAGTACAAACCTAAACAGAACTCTCAGAATAATATGTGACTTATTTTAATCTATCACTTTACTCTGTCTCTTTAAAGACTTTACCCATTTTTTAAGCATTAACTTTATTTTATGACTTTCTCTACTCTTTCTTCTCTCTCCCAAGCCTACATATTTTATCTAACAGTATGACCCATTTAGAGGCCTTTTATGTCTGAATCTGTCCTAATGCATTGTCTTTAATTTTCTACTGTCTTGAAGAGCTTTTAAAATGCTAAGCTCTTAAGAATCTAAGCTGTGACAAACCCAGGCCAAATACAGGTATTGCCTGCTTGCCCTGCCCAGTCCAACATGACAGAACCACTCGTGCCTCAGAGCTTTGCACACTGCACCACTAGAATGGCAGAGCTGCTTTTACTTCTGAGTCACTTGTGCCTCTGAGCAATGCCCCCCTTACAGGCACAACGTAGCACTTTACTCACAAACCCCACCTAAATGCTCTGTCTCCCGCAAGAGACAGAGGTCATGGAAGGGGCATAGCCCAGAAAGTCAGTGTTTTAAAACTGTGCAGCATTTTTTTTCCCACTACAGCTGAATCAGGAAAATCTTTCTTAAAGCAGCTGTGGCAAGCTGCCAGCAAACAGCAAGAAGCTGTGTTAAACTCTGTATACTTTTTGAAGATCTCTCAGATTTTATGTGGAGTAAGCCCCACATTGGGCACTACTTGTGGATGGAGCTACTGGCCTGCTTTTGGTCCCGGTCGCCTGGCTTGCTTAACACCCAAAATAACCACACAGAAATTGCATTAATTAAATTACTGCCTGGCCCATTATATCTAGCCTCTTCTTGGTCAACTCTCACATCTTAATCTAACCCATTTCTATTAATCTGTGTTCACCATGAATTAATGGCTTAGCGGGAAAGATTCAGCATGTCTGACCTGGAGGCTCCATAGCACCTCTCTCTGCCTGCCTTCTTTCTCCCAGCATTCAGTTCTCTTTCCCCCCATCTAAGATCAGTCATATCAAAAGGCCAAGGCAGTTTCCTTATTTAACCAATGAAAGCAACACATAGACAGAAGAACCTGCTACACCAACATTATTTGTACTAGCCAGAACCTGGAAACAACCTCAATGCCCCTCAACTGAAGAATGGATAAAGAAAGTGTGGCACATTTACCCATTAGATATACTCAGACATAAAAACAATGACATCTTGAAATTTGGATACAAATGGATGAAATTAGAAAACACCATTCTGAGTGAGGCAACCCAGACCCACCAAAAGAATTATTATGAAATGTCCTCACTCATAAGTGGATACTAGCCTTAAACAAAGGATATTGAAACTATAGTTCATGATCCTAGAGAAGCTAAGTATCAAGGTAAATGCTAAGAGAAACATATACAGTTCCAACTGGAAAGTCGATATAAACAAGATCACCTGACAAAAATTGGAATATAGTGGTGGGTGGGATAAGGGGGAGTAGAAGGGAAAATGGAGGGGAGAAAGGGAGGGGTTAGGAAAACTTGAGAAAATGGAGTAGTCAACATGGAGGAAGGACAGAGATGAGAGCAAGGAAAGAGATATCTTGATTGACAGAGTCATTATGGGGTTAGCAAGAAGCCTGACTCTAGAGAAATTACCATGAATCCATAAAAGTGATCCCAGCTAAGATGCTAATCAATGGAGGAGAGGGGGCCTAAACTGGCCCTCCCCTGTAGTCACACTGATAAATATCTAAATATCAGCATATAACCTTCATCTAGCAACTAATGGAAACAGAGGCAGAGACCTACATTGGAGCACTAGACTGAGCTCCCAAAGTCCATTTGAAAAGTGGGATGAGTGAGAACATGAGCAAAGAGGCTAAGACCATGATGGTGACACCCACTGAAACAGTCTCCCTGAGCTAATGGAAGCCCAACAACACCAGCTAGACTGAGAAAGAACAAGCATAGGACCAAGCTAGTTCCTCTGAATGTGGCTGGCAACTCATGGCTGGGACAGACGGTTGGGCCACAGGCCATGACACCAGGATTTATTGCTACTGATTATACTGGATTTTTGGGAGCCTATTCTTTTTGAGGTATACCTGGCTCAGCCTTGATATAGAAAGGAGGGCCTTGGACCTTCCCCAAAGCAATGAGTCTTACCCTCTCTGAAAAGTGGATAGAGGTGAGGTGGGGTGTATGTAGAGGGAATTGAATGAGTGGAGGGAATGGGAACTTGGATTGTTATGTACAATGAAAAAGATAGTTTGTTTTCTTTTTAAAAAATAAAAATAAAAACGAAAAATTGGGACTTTTCTATTTCTGTTCTCTTTACTTGGTGCCATGTCATTGTCATTATTTTCAACTCTCTCTCTGGAACTCTGGGTCAATCAAATTTGCTTTTGGCCATGATGTTTTGATGTTGGATTTCCCTCTGTATGCTGTGAATATCATTGGTTAATAATGGACTGCTTTGAGACTATAGCAAAGCAGGGCAGAAAAATCTGGGTGTAGAGGCCTAGGCTGAATGCTGGGAGAAAAAAGGCAGAATAAGAGAGAAGCCAGAGAGCTGCCACCACAGAAAGATATGATGAAATTTTCTGGTAGGCCATGACCTCATGGTGATGCACAGAATAATGGAGATGGGTTAAATTAATATGTAAGAGTCAGCTCATAAGTTAGAGCTAATGGGCGAAATAGTGATTTAATTAATATGGTTTCTGTGAGATTATTTCAGTTCTGGGCTGCTGGGACAAACAAGCAACCTCCCTACTACAACATTTTATTACAACAAAAGAAAAATAATTAATACAGAAATTAATGCCAGAAAGTTAGAAATAACTTTGAAGAACAACACTATGCTATATTTGGAAGCATATAGAAAACTTTGGAGCTTTAGACAAAGAAGGTGGCTGAATGCCAAAGGAGAACTCAATAGGTTAGCCAACTATGAGTCTAGAAGTCACTAATGTTCATAGAAATGAGAAACCTGATTGTGTATATCTGTTTGTTATTTATTTTGTTTTTAGTTTTTCATTGTTTGTTTTGTTTTAAATCAATCGTGACTAGCCCACCAAGGACTAATATTCTATTAGCCTCCTCTGATGAAATTCTTGTGTTCATGCTTATTTGACCAATCCCTGAAAATTTCTGAAACCTTAATTTCCAGCACACACTTTTTCTTTGCTCTGATTATGAATTATCCAATCATGTCAGAATAGGAGACTGAACACTCACCAATGAGATGAGAAAATCATTACCCATATTAGTACAAAACCTAAGTGAATTTCATATTCCAATGTACCTGTGTGCTACATATGTTTCATGATCCTTCTTAGAAGAAGACATTCACTTGTTGATTCATGTTGTTTATATTTTTGTAAAACAATGAATTGTTTTTTTAATAACTTGAGCGTAAATCCAGGATTTCAAATGCTTTCTCCCAGCATTCAGGATGGTGTTTGAATACTCTCTCTTGGATGTTATATGTCACATAGTCCCATTGTGTAGTTCCCTTCTTTTGCCAGAAATATCAACTCTTTCAGATCCTTTATGATCTTGGGAAGGGTTGTTCCTTGGCAAGTGAAGGAAGATCCTAGGCATGTACCACAGCTCCAAAACAAAACTGTACAAGGCAAAAAGTTGATGTGGGAGTCCCCTCTGATTGATGTGGTTATCATTAATGAATAAAGAAACTGCCTTGGCCTGTTGATAGGGTAGAACTTAGGTAGGTGTAGAGGACTGGACTGAATGCTGGGAGGGCGGAGTGAAGAAGATGTCATGAATCCACTGCCAGAGATAGATGTGCTGAAAATTTGCTGGTAGGTCACGACCTTGTGGTGATATACAGATTAATAGAAGTTGGTTAAATTAAGATGTAAGAGTTAGTCAATAAGAAGCTAGAGCTAATGGGCCAAGCAGTGTTTTAATTAATAGAGTTTCTCTGTGATTATTTTGGCTCTGGGTGGCTGGGACAAACAAGCGGCTCCTTGCAACAAACTGGAGCACCAACATGGTGGACTAAATCCATGTAAAACCTGAGAAAGGTTAAAAAGAAACTCTATATACAAAAAAATCCAAAGTTTAGTTGCATTTGTTTTTCAGTGGGTGGCATGCTACATCTCCTTTAAGAGAAATTTTCATGATTTGGCCATAGCAGGAAAACAGCTGTGGTCATTTTAAAATGCCAGCCCTCTGGGCTATGCTGCCAGCACAACCTCTGGCTCTTTTAGGAGACAGAATATTTGAGCAGCATACTGAAGCTTGCCTTATGGTAATGTGGACCAGCTGTGTGCCTGGAAGTGGGATAGTGTGTATGGCTCAGAGGCAAAGCAGCTCTGCCATGCCAGACTGTGCGAAGTGAGCACACAGTAGCATATATGACCCAGTGATGTTGCAGCTTAGATTCTTAAGTGCTTAATATTTTAAGAAGTGCTTCTGGTCAGAAAATAATTACAGATATTGCAATAAATACAAATCCAGATGTGTCATGGTTTTGGATAAATACATGTAGGCTTGAATTAGAGAAGAAAGAGAATAAAGAGTTAAAAAATGAAGTTAGTGCTGTTAAAAAATGGTAAAGTCTTTAAAGAGGCAAAGTACAGATAGTCATAGATTAAAGGAGTAAAGAAAAATAAGCCATGCAAAAATGGAAAATTAACAGAGAGTATGGATTATGTATATTATTGTGTTTTCTTTGAATGTTTTGGCTGTGAAGAAGCTAAGTACAGAGGGACATTTCATTGTATGGACTGCTAAGTTAAACCAACATAAAAGTATCTTGATTCCAAAATTTGAATCTAAGGATATGTTGCTTTGGAAATGAGGTTCTTCATTTGTTTTCACAGAAGTTGAGAGCCTGTAGGTTACTTCCTGATCAAAATGGTTTGATGGATCAAGAGCCCCTGAAAGTCTTTTGCAAACACCCCCACAAAGAAAATACTTCACCCAATAGACAGCAGGAAGAAGTTTGGACAGAACTGTGCCCATATTCCCAATATTGTTTGTAAATGTTTCTTAATATTTAAAGGGGGATATGCTATAGAGATAGATACTTTTCATTGGTATGGATCTTGTTTATTGATACAAATTTAAGGTTAATTTTGTTATATGTATATGTATTTTTGATCTTGATTAAGGCATTGTGATTGTGTAGCTCATTTAAAAATGTAATGTATAATTAAGAAATATAAGTTAATAGATACTCATCTATAATAGTTAAGCTTGTAGTCACGTTAGTTAGATTTTATAGATATATAGAGATATATTTCAGTTAGATCGATATTCTTCAAATCATTCAGAAACATTCAGAATATGGCATATAAAATGTTTAAGAACTTAAAACTTTTCAGGATGGTGAGAAACATCTTCTCCTGGCAACACCAAGCTACTTCAAAAGATTGATGGACATTGAAGAGGCTCCTTATGGAGTTGATTAGTCATTTGGGCAAGAAACTGCTCTTGCCTGGACTGCTTCATGGACACACAGGACCCACAGAGAAATGACTGCTGAACTTGCCTAAAAGTGAGATGATCCTTCAAGGTTCATGTTTCATGAAAGAATCTGCAAGACATTCTGCAGATACAGAAGAAAGTGGCTGAACTTTCCTTGAAATTTTCTGCTTCATGGAAAAGTCTGCTGGATACTATGGGCCTGTAGGCTGAGATGGATGTCCCAATGGTACAGAAGAACTTTGAGTAACTGTCCAGGCAGTGAGATGTCTCT
The DNA here is from genome assembly GCA_004026605.1 of Ondatra zibethicus. NCBI lineage: Eukaryota > Metazoa > Chordata > Mammalia > Rodentia > Cricetidae > Ondatra > Ondatra zibethicus. The sequence continues at coordinate 106,333 of PVIU01001530.1, read as the reverse complement.
GTTATTTTTAGAGTTTTGGAAGTTGCTTACAAAGCATTTCCTGTTTACATAGGTAATATTATATCCTTCTGGTATTTTTGATGGAGTTGAAGGATAAAAAGTTATAATTATAGTTTTCCTTAGTTATAATAAAAGATAATGTAAATAGAAATATTGTAACTGTAATTCTTTAGTATTTGGAACATTCCTAGACTGAGAATGAATGTGACATTTGGAGTTCAAGACACCTCTATCTTAGGGCCACATCTATGTTTCTGAGTGGGAAAGGAAGGAAAGACTTTAAAGAACTGGAATGGGAAGTAATTAATCAAAAAAATTAGTTCCAAGAAAAATAAAAGAAACATTGATTGAGGGGTGAGAGGAAGGACTACCAACTTTTCTTTATGGCCCAGAAGTTTTCAACACCATTCAGTGTATCTGCCATTGCATAGCACAAGAATGTCTTGAAAGATTTCAAGGAGAACTTCAACACAAAGTTTATTCTCTCCACCCCTCTTTTTGTCATAGAATTATTCCCTTATTTCCTTTCTCTCTGTTTTCCTTTACAGACCCTCAGAGAATTTTTATCAGACTTTGGAGAAGAACAATGTAATGGGTTTAAAGGAAAATGGCCCCCAAAGTGAGTGGCTCTATTAGCAGTTCTGGCATTATTGAAGGAAGTACATCATGGTTGTGTCAAGCTTTAAGATCTGTTTTGCTCAGGCTTCAATGAGTGTGTCTGTCATTTGTGTTCCTATTGCCTAAAGATGTTACATTTTCAGTTCCACCACCAGGTCTGTCTGCATGCTCCCTGTCAATATGATAATGAATTGAACCTCTGAAAATGTAAGTAAGCTACTTCAATTAAATTTTGTTTTTATGAGAGTTGTCAATGTCATGGTATCTCTTCACAACAATAAGAATCCCTAAGACAGAAGTTGATACCAGGAGTAGTGAGTTTCTGTGATAGGCCTGACCATTTATTTGTTTGGAGGAATTTGAACTTTGGCAGTTTAGGTTTGGAAAGCATTGAAGTGTTTTAAGCACTGCTTCATGGGCCATACTAGTAGGATCATGGAAGAAAGTGGTGTTAAGATTTATTTTAACTGTGGGGTGGGGGGCTCAGTCAAAGCATTCAAGAGAAGAATTTAAGGATTTTGCCAGAGATAATTCTTATAATATATTACTGAAGGAAATGGCTGCCATTTGCCCTTGTCTGAAGAGTGTGCTTGAAGCTACAGGTTTTAGATTATTACTTTTGGCAGAAGAAATCTCAAAACATCCTAGAATAGACCCTGTCATATGGAGACTCATGGTAATTAATCAAAATTTATAATGAAAAGGAGCAAGGTGAGCAGAGTAAATAGCAAAAAGTAAATTTTGAGGAGGAAAGGAACATCAGGAAGTAGAATGAAGCTAAATACTGTGAACAAGGAGATAAATGAAATAATAAATAGAATAAAAAGAGTAGTGACTTCAGGGCAAGATCTCACCCAGGTAAGTTTCCTACTTGTGAAATGAACATAAAGAATTTTCTGTATCAGGGTGTGGTGGGACACATCTTTAATCTTTGCCATGGGAAAACAGAGAAACTGACATTAATTCTAGTACTAGGAAGATATATCTTAAAAGGAAGATCTCTGAGCTTGAGGACATCTTTGTCTACAGATCAATGTTTGGGACAAAAGAAGGCATTGAAAGGCAGAAAGCTGATGAATATGCCATTGAATAAAAAAGTCATGTTCCAGCCCTAGCAAGCAGCAGAACTTGACAGCTTTTGTTACATGATTGTGAATTTAGAATTAAGGAAAGAAGGAACAAGATATAGAATTTGACTCTGAGACTAAAAAAAGTTACAGAGGACAGGCATGAGTCAGTGGTATCACTGAATAAAAGTGTAATAAAGAGACCATTGCTTGAAGCTCTGAAGTTGAATACTTAGAGTCATGGAATACATGTGAGGAGATCTGATAATAGAGAATGGAACCAGCACAAGAGAAAGCAGTGTGTTGCAGTCAACAGAGCTGAATAGAGTTGGAGATATGGAAAGTAAAGTAACTATTGTAAATGAAAGCATTGAGGTCTACTTTCAGTTTCTGAGGTTTGGTTCATTGTCATCATAGAAGGACGCATACAGTAACAGACATGGTGTTGGAAAAATTAGGTGAGAAAACCACATTCTGATGAACAGGCAGCAGGAAGACAGAATTTCTGGGCCTGGTTTTACTCTCTAAAACCTCAAAACCAACCCTCATTGGGAATAAGGACACACCTAACCTAGTAAGATCACACCTCCTAATCCTTTTATACATATCTATTCACTGGTAACCAAGCTTTCAAAATTGTTAATCTTATAAACGTCACCCTCTTGCAAATCTCCACAGCTAGTAACCTCACCAAAAGGGGAAAGATAGTGTGACTTCCCCTTCTTGCTTCATGCAAACACATGATATTTCATAATCAGCTACTTTCTATTGATCCAGACAATGTTTGCTTTCAACTTTCATGAGGTGAACTTTTAAATTATGTTAGGTTTTACATAGTTTGCAATACTGGCTTTTGTGCCAGGATCATTTTGCTCATTATAATGATCTTTATTATCATTAATGTTACCACAGATGACAAAGATTAAATCTTTCTGTAGCTTAGTACTTTTCAAGTGTGTATGTGTGTCAGTGTCTGTGTCTCTGTGATGTGCGTGTCTGTGTATGTGTGCATGTGATTCAATTTTTCTATTAATCATACTAATTGACACTTAGGATGCTTGTATATTTTTGTGCATTATGAATATAAAATGTAAAAATCATATAAGACATTCTCAGCCCTAATGATTTCATTCCTTGGATATAAGCAAAACAATGTTATTGCTAGATGATATAATTCTATATTCTTATGAAAAAATAAATTTCATATATATAGATTGATACCATATTTATAGCATTATTCAATTTGGTATAAACTGCAATGATGGAGGATACAAATAAAGTAAACATAGAGAGGATCATTAGAAAAATAGTGATCAGTAACAATTAGGAAGAATTTATAGATAATTTCAACACAAGAATGAGATTGCTGAGGCATCCAGCATTGCGCACAACACATTTACTGTATACTTGAATGTTCCACTGTGCAGACCATCATTGTTGGACTATCAATGAAATTTTTATAAGCCAGTATAATAATTCAGTAGCTATCATTAATTAATCCACTTTCTTAATGTATGAGCTAAGTTGTTTTCCTTTATGTGTTTGTAAATTCAATACCTATTATTGAAAGAGACATTCTTGGTTCCACTTCAGAAAAATTATTATAGGTTCTAGGTCATAGTTCATTCATTCATAATGTGTACAGTTCTAAAACTGTCTGTGTTGACTAACTTTAATATGTATTCTTGTCACTCATTGACCTTCAAAGATTTTATTATGTTTCATGCTCCTCTGATGAGTCAATATGTTTACGCTAAATCTAACATAATGCTATTGAAGTTCTACAATAAAGAAATAGAAAAACTCATTTTGTAGTACATAAACCACATTACAAAGTATCTTTGATTGAAAAAATGATTAAACTTAAAAACTTTGTTTAGTTCAAACCATATTCAGAATTTAATTTCTTATTTTTCCCTAGCCTTGACTGTATGTTATATGCAGGATATTCTCTGTGACTCTGAACAGCAGAAACGTCTTCAGGTAACAGTGAGTCAAATAGTCACACAATGAAAAACTCAAGTTCCTCTGAAAGTAGACTTGACTTTAATTTTCAACTTGTAAGGGGTATATCAATGGACAATACCATTTTAAGCCTGAATAATTTTAACGCAAACTGAATTTAAGAATGTATTCTGTTCTTTTATGTTCTTGTTACATATTTTCCTGACGTATCTCAAGCTCCAATAAAAAATGTCTGTCCATATGCTAGCTATCCTCTTTGAATCTCTAAAATGCTGGTATTATAGGCATTTTCTATCATGTATATCATGTAAAAGGCATTATGGAAATTTTGTTTCATTTTTCAAGAGAGGTTTGTCATTAAAATTCTGGTTATCCTGGAACTCCCTCTGTTGCATAGGCTGGCCTTGAATTCAGAGATTCATTGATCTCTCTCATGGAGGGTTGGGATAAAAGGCAAGTGCCACCACCACCTGACATATTCTGAAATTCTCAAAACATTTATAGTAGAAATGCAAATTAAACATTATGGTACAACATACAGTGAACAATCTTTTCTACTTGACTTAACCACTCATTCTGCTGAATCCCCTTCAGTGTCAGTAATGGTAATTCTGCAGTACTGGCCCTCTTATAGTATAAGCAGCAATATAAGAAGTGGGATAAGGCTGTTCAGTATGACTGACTTTCAATAAATTCTGAAATTTTTTAGCAGTTGCTTTTTTATATGCACATGAAAAAATGCTACTAAATATTTATATAGTTGCTATTTGAGAAAGAATGAAAAACAAAGATAAGCAAAACTAAGAAAATATGCAAGACAGGGAGTGAAAGGGAATTTTTTGAATATCTTAAGGAGCTAGTAATAATGTCAATATAAGCTAAATATTAATCCTTGCCTGATTTCTTAAAAGTACCTATATAAAAAATAAGGTCATTGTATGTCATGTGCTGCATTGTTGATCTGCATAAAAAGACTGGTCTATTAACAGGAGATAAGATGAAAAGATACCTAAGAATCACAGCAGATATGGAGATTGATTTTAGAAGTACACCCCAGGTAGAAAACAAGAATGAATGACTCCACATAGATCTATAAACTGCATGAGTATCAGCCTTCCATTTGTACAAATAAGATCTCCTCAAGTTACTAGAGTGTTGTTATTAAGTAAGGTGTGTGCTTTTATCTGACAAGAAGGAAATATCCATTTCTTCAGTCTTTTGTATAGTCACAATTTTTAAAATGAAAACCATCAAGTTAGAACCTAGTTCAACCCAGAACCCAGGATTGTTTATATATATCTTTGAGACATTGGTTTTATATTTTAAAAGAAAACAATAAATAAAAGAAACAATGGATGCATAAAATAAATGACTCATGAAGCTTACCATATGTGCTATATTTGTCTTTATAAAAAATATTGACTAATTCATATCCTAGAAAAACTCTGAAGGTGGTTAGCAAAGTAGACTGCAGCTCATCTATCTCCATCCACTGGAGAAATTGTCTATTTATTTACATGGAACATGTCTTGTTTTCCATGTGTGGTAAAGTAACTATTCATAAGTAAAAGATGGTCAGCTGATGTTTTACCAGAGGAATGAGTTGGAGGAATTACATTTCTATAACAATTATACTCCCAAGATGGTACACTAACCTGGAATTGATAAGGAACTAATCATGAATCTAGTTTTCTTACTTAATATGGAAAATTTGGAAAAATTGTTGTCAGTTTGGTGAGTAGATTTTCACATTTATTTCTATTCAAACAGAATCAACGCATCCATATAATTATACACATATCTTAGTTATTTTCCTGTCACTGTGATAAAGAACCCTTCCAAAGCAGGCCAAGGGGAAAAACCTTTATAATGGTTGACAGTTTCATCAAGGCAGGAAGATAGGATGGTGACAGTTATAAGAGACTGAGAAAGCAAAGTATGAACAAGAAGCAGCTCCAGTCTTGTCACAAGTATCTCAGCTTCTCTAATAAGCTCTGTCTCATAAAGGTTGTTTAGAATCCCAAACCATACTGTGAGCAATGGAGCAAATGTTCAGTCAAATAAACTACGTATTTACATCTGGAAAAATATAAACACACACACACACACACACACACACATATCCATATTGGCATATATTTTTGATGTCATCAGGTCAGTTTTAATTAAAGCCAAATATCTTAAGCAGATGTCATCTAATAACCTATTGACTTTCCTTATCGTTTGATCATAGAGCTGTGTGCTGGGAGATCCATCATAGGGAGCACCACTGGTGTAGGAGGTCCTTCTGTTTATGTTTTGCTTCCATAGGTTGAATAAAGAAACTGCCTTGGCCTTTTGATAGGACAGAAATTAGGTAGGTGGAGTAGACATAACTGAATGCTGGGAAGAAAGAGAGACAGGCAGATGCCATGAAGCTCCTGCCTAAGACCGACACTGGTTAGAATCTTTCCTGGTAAGGCACAATGTCATGGTGTTACACAGATTGGTAGAAATGGGTTAGATCAGGATGTAAGAGTTGGACAAGAAGAGGCTTGATATAATGGGCAGGGCAGTAATTTAATTAATACAATTTCTGTGTGGTTATTTTGGGGGTTAAGCTAGCCAGGTGGCCAGAACAAGGGACCCCTCTCCCCTTCAACAATTGGTACCTCAACGTGGTTGATTGACTCCACATAAAATCTAAGAGAGCTTCAAAAAGAATACAGAGTTTAACAGAGTTTTTGCTGTTTGCTGGTGGTGTGCCACAAAAAGTTTTTCCTGACTCAGCTGCCATACCAGAAAAAAAATAATATCTGCGAGGTTTTAAAATGGGGCTTCCTGGGGTGTGCCACCAGTGTGAACTTCAGCTATCAAGTATTTCAATGACATTAGTGGGCTCAGATGTTTCTGTGCCCACTCTGGGTTGGGAGGAAAGTATCTGAGATCATGCCGTGGCTCAGCACTTCCTGCCTGGGCAGATGGTGGAATCAGGCTTGGGCAGGCAGGAGAGCATGGTGGATTCCCACCACCATACACAGAGATGTTTCCAAGCTGTGCAGTGTTCTGCGTGGCAGATTTGGCTGTAACTCAAATAAAAAGAGTTTAGGTGCTGCACACTCACTGTCAGAGTTAAAGAGCTGAGCATGGCTAACTGGCAGCCCCAGAGCTAGCAAAAATGGTATGTGCACCATTTTGAAATTAGAAAGAGGAGAAGTCAACATCCAGAACAGCTGCAACCAAGATGCTCAGCATTTTAAAATGTCTTAAGACAGTAGGGAATTCCAAACAATGCAATAGGACAGATTCAGACATAAAAGACCTCGAAATGGGTCATAGTGTTAGATAAACATACATAGGCTTGAGAGAGAAAAGATAAAATGTATACAGACATAAAATAAAGTTAATGCTTTAAAAAAAGTTTAAAGTCTTTAAAGAGACAGAGTACGGATAATCATTAAAGGAAGTAAAAGATAAGCCATGGAAAAATGGAAAGTCACCGAATCTGGATTCTGTATATTATTGTGTTTTCTTTGAATTTTTTGACTGTAAAGGAGCTAAGTACAAAAAGACATTTCATTTTATGGGCTAAGCTAAACCAGCATGTATATTATAAAAGTATTATGACTTCAGAATTTGGGTCTAAGGATATGATGCTTTGGAAAAGAGGTTCTTCTTTTGTTTCCACAGAGGATGAGGCCCTGTGGATTCCTTCTAGACCAATATGGGAAGATAGACCACGCCCTCCTGAAAGGTTGCTGTATACACCCTCAAAATGTACTTTGCTCAATTGCTGATGAGATGAACTGAGCACATAGGATACACCATGAAAGACCTGATTAACAGCGCCCCCATACAGCACAAAGCAATTTGGAGAGAAAAAACTATGCCCATGTTCCAAAATATTGTTTATAAATGTTCTTTTACATTTAAAGGGGGATATGATATAGAGATGAATAATTTGCATTGGTAAATCTTGGTTTATTGATATAAATTTAAGGTCAAATTTGTTATATGTATATGTATTTCTGCTCTTGATTAACATATTGTTATTGTGTAGTTCATTTAAAAATGTAATGTATAATTGGAAAATATAGTTTGTTAATAGATAATCTCTATAATAGTCAAGTTTGTAGTCATGTTAGTTAGATTTTCTAGATGTGCATTTCAGATGGATAGGCATTCTTCATATCTTTCAAAGACTACAGAATATGGCATTTAAAATGTTTTAATAACTTAGGGCTTTTCATGACAATGAGACATGCCTGCTTGTGGCAGCACCAATCTACTTGAAGAGGAAGATGGGCATCGAAGAGGCTCCTTATGGAGGTGGTTATACATTTGGGCAAGAAACTGCTTATTTTCTGTAAGGCTGGGTTTGAGGATATGTATTGTTTAAATCTGTTTTTGTCATTGAATATCTTGTTTTATCCATCAATGGTGAATGAAAGTTTTGCTGGGTATAGGAGTCTGGGCTTGCATCCATGGTCTCTTACTGTCTGCAGCACACCTATCTAGGACCTTCTGGCTTTCATGGTTTCCATTGAGAAATCAGGTGTAATTCTAATAGGTTTTCCTTTATATGTTACTGGACCTTTTTCTTTTGCAGCTCTTAACATTCTTTCTTTGCTCTGTATGTTTTGTGTTTTGATTATTATTTGACAAGGGGATGTCTTTTTTGATCCAGTCTATTTGGTGTTCTGTATGCTTCTTGTACCTTCATAGGTATATCCTTCTTTAGGTTGGGAAAATTTTCTTCTATAATTTTATTGAATATATTTCTGTTCCTTTGAGCTGGAATTCTTCTCCTTCTTCTATCCCTATTATTCTCAGGTTTGGTCTTTTCATGGTGTCCCACATTTCCTGAATGTTTTGTGTTAAGAGTTTGTTTGATCTAGTGTTTTCTTTGACCAATGAGTCTGATTCCTCAATAGAATCTTTAACTTCTGAGATTCTTTCTTCTATCAATTGTAGTCTGTCCTGTTCATTTACTCAGATTTTCCATTTCCAGAGTTCCCTCAGTTTGTGTTTTCTTTATTGCCTCTATTTCAATCTTTAAATCTTGAACTGTTTCCTTCACCTGTTTAATTGCTTTTTCTTGGTTTTCTTGGGTTTCTTTGAGGGATTTATTAATTTCTTCCAGCTTTTTGCTTGTCTTCTCCTCCATTTCTTTTAGGTAGTTTTTCACTTCCTCTTTAAAGGTCTCCATCATTTTTATTAAATAACATTTAAAGTCATTTTCTTCTATATCTTCTGGGTTAAAATGATCAAGTCTTCCTGTAGTGTGTCTGCTGGGTTCTGGTGGTACCATGTTGCTTTTTAGGATGTTGGAGGAGTTCTTGCATTGGTGCCTTCCCAACTCTTCCTTCAACTGTTATGTCTACAAGAATTGTTCTACAGGGATCTCGCAGGGAATGACCCATTGGGGGCAGGGTAGATGGCTGTCTAGCAAACAAGTTCCCTGCTGGCTGCTAGGAATGCCAAACGCACCTTGGGAGGGGTGCCCCTGGCCTTTCTCCCATGTGGCGGTTTTAGGGAGTGGGGGGTCTGGGGTCCCAGGGCCACTGTTGTCTTACCTCTTATGTCCACCAAGTATTGGTCTCCATGGAGCTTCCAGGGAAGGGTGCATTGGGGTCAGCGTAGATGGCTGTCTAGCAGACCAGCTCCCTGCTGGCTGCTAGAAATGCCAAAGGTACACGGGGAGGGGGGCCCCCGGCCTTTCTCCCATTTGGAGGTTTAGGGAGTGGGGGGTCCAGGGTCTCAGGGCCACAGTTGTCTCACCTCTTATGTCCACCAGGAACTGGTCTCCAAGAAGCTTGTAGGAAACAACCCATTGGGGGCGGGGTAAATGGCTGTCTATTTTATAGCTTTCTATATTTAAAAAATCTACTGTTTTTCCCAGTAATATTGGTAGGAAATCAAAGCCCAAAGAAATCAGACTAATGTGTTCATTCACAATGAGATGGTGCAAGAAAATCAACATCTCACATGGTCACTTCCCATCGCTTAATATTACATGAATAAAACTGCAAAGAAACATTAGACTTCACAATTACTTTTTCTAAAATTAGATATTTTATTTCATTTTCTAAATTAGAACATCAGTCAAGGCATAAAGTCAATTTCTTGAGCAACATGCTGTCTGTAGTATGATTTTTCAGTGTGACTTATCACGTTTTGATATTGCTTAAGAACTATTTTATAAGACCAGGGCAAATGTCATCCCTAATACTTAGGCTAATGCTTTATCTAAGTAAGTTGTTGGAAAAAATTTCAAAGTGAAAGAGGTATTCTTTGCATAACTTTTGTTAACAAATTCATGAACAGAAGGATTGCCTAACTTTTGATATTTAATCAAAGCCCACCAAGATTCTACAAGTTAAACCACTTGGGATATGAGAATATTATTTTTCTGAATTAAGCATTAGAGATTAGTATTGCAAAGGTTCATTTATCAGAAATGTACTTGGAAGTTGGTTTAAAATATCCTAGTGATAGATAGTCTGTTCCCTTTTTAAAATGAATGGCTTACTGTAACAGTGAAAATTACAGGCCTTGAGTAAGAAACTTCTGGGAACAATGAGCTATCACAATCCTTTATAATCATTTCTCTGATCTGTACAGCTTCCTTATCTTTTAAAATGCATTTTCTTAAGACTCTAAATAGTTTAAAATGTTAACAAACTGTATAAATGAAACTGTATATTTTGTAATTTAAAATACAGTTACATTTATACTAAAATGAGGAATCAAAAATAAGCCACTAAAATTGGATAGATATTCTATGATGAGCTTATTTACATTAAAGTTATGAACAAACTATAATATTAGTGTTTATTATAAGTATTAACCACAATATGTTATTTAATATATCTGTATACATCTAATTATTAATCATTATACAAAGATTATCTACTATTTTAAAGAATAAACATCACTTTGTGAAATTTTACAACATATACAAGCATTAACTACAATTCACTGACAATGACCAATTAGTAATTATCATAGCTGACATATTTTTCAGTAACAAATTAGGACCAACATCCTGGAAAATAGTCTCTATTAAAATTGCAATGTTTTGCATATAATTTAACTCAGGCATTTTATGATATATTCTCATGAATACTAATTATGTTTATACATTATTTGAGATGAATAAGTAGAATTAAATTTGCATCCCAGGGTATATAAGTGTTAACATAATGCTGAGAATTTGGGGCAAGAGAGAGGGTTCAGTTCTAATTAGAACTTGTAACACTTCAGAGGATCCAAGTTTAATTGCCAGCTCCTATGTTCAGAGCCTACAACTTCTATAGCTGTAGCTCCACAGAATCTGATTTCATCTTCTCTATTAGGTGGATACATATGCATGCACACACAAACACACAAACCGTTTTTTTAAAGAAGCTTGTTTTTTCTTGTACACATAAAGATGTGAAAGCTTAAGAATCTGTTAGAAATGAAAGAAGAAAAAGCATTTTAAGGTCTTTAAGGGGTTTGTTTATCAACTAAGTGATCAATTATTGATTATATATTTAACATGTTAAAAATAATTACTGGAGTATAAAAATAAACTATTTGATTTATAATAAGTGAAAGTGCTTCTTAGAAGAGTGTATTCTGACACAGACTAAAAAACATTTTAGTTTCATATAATTTTCTTGGTTATATAAAAATCTAAATATTAGCAGTCATCCAGACTAGAATAATATATTATAACAAAGGAAATTGAACATTTTTCACAGTGTCAAGTCATAGTCCTATTTTCTCCAATAGTATATGAATATAAATTCTGAGGTAGCAACATAGACTTGACATTTGATACATGAATTCTTCAAGGTATGAACTAGATATGATACTCATTTTTTAAATCATTTGTTAAAGATGTGTGAGAATTTAATTTTGAAAAGTTTGATGGTAAAATTTTGTCCATTTATTTCTAGTAGCCTTCAAGCATCTCTCAGAAGATTTATTGACTATGCTATCCTTTGTTCCTGTTGCCTAATGAAATAGAGTTCATAGCCTGGGACAGATAGGCCTTCTGCAGATTGTGAACTTTCTGCCCTAGCTTTGAAATTATGAAGTAGGCATCATTTTATGTGTCCCTGACTCATTTCATGATATCTCAGGGACACATCTGTTAAATTTAGTGCCACAATAAATTTCTTGCTATCATATGTATATAATAATGTCTTGGTGTAGATATTTATCAGTAAAGTATACACTCTGCAGAAGATGACATTGAAGTGTATGTTTTGTAAACAGCTATGTGTACTCCTAACAGAAAATATTTAGAAATGAAAGTGCTGCTGTCATAGTAGATTTGAAGTCAGGATAACTATTTCCCAAAGCTGTTTACATTCTAACATGTACAAGCAAGAATTATTGGCTTCCAGACTTTTTAAAAATTGTAAATTCCTTCTTCAGTATTACCCAACAAGATGAATTTTACATGCCCTTTTATGTGGTCAGTTAACTTATATATGTATTTTTAATAAGATGAATGTTGACTCATATGCCTACTTTAGAATGAATTCTAATTTAACTTTTACTATTCACCTTTTGGCATTTTTTGTGTAGCTTGAGTATGAATTTATTACACTTATTTCAAAATCTAGAATCTTCTAATCTGCACTTCTGTTTTGTTGATTCAGTTTTGCCCAACAGAAACTTTTGTTTGAAAAATAGTTAATTAATTAATATTTTCTAAATTTTGCTAGCATAATTAAGGTATTTTGTTTCAAATATCTAGGTATAGTTTGATGAAAATGATTTTTATTTTGTCTCTGCATCTAGGGTGGTTCTTCTCTTAGATTTCCTGTCTTGTGTATTTTATAGAATCTATATTACTAGTTAATCATCAAGGAAATAACCTTATAAATAATTCATCATGGAAGAACTTTTTAAAACTGCCATTAGGCTAAGAAAATTAGTATTTACTGGTTATATATTTCATGTCATCAATGAAGGACACATGGTAAAGATATTCCTCATTGGAAGATATTTCTTTCTATCAGACAAATTTTGGTAAAAACTTCAGGTAACAATAATAATGTACAGCCAATAGAGCTATTTTCATGTGAGTGATACAGGGAGACTTTATCCAAACTAACATTTTGGAACTAAAATGCTCAAAAAAGATTTTGAGAAAGTAGACTCTACACACACATCATAATTCCTGATCTCTTTTACAATCGCTTTTATACTTAATGGATGCTACTTAAAGGTAGACGGGAGTTGACTAGAACTGTGGAGTACAATGTTGTGTTCTGTACAGAAAAACAAAACTATCCTATAATATCATGCTTTATATCAGATTCTTCTGTTTTAAAGCTTTCAACACATCTAGTTAATTATTAATAGTACTATGATCCACTAGAAATTGTATCAGGACAAAGAAGCATTAACTTTGGGATTTTTTTCCCTCTTTTCTTTTTATTCATTCTTCTCTCATGCAATATATCCAGACTACAGTTTTCCCTCCCTCCATGCCTCTCAACCCAACCTTACCCCTTATTTTCTCTTTTCCCAATATCTACTACTACTCCATCTCCTCTTCAGAAAAGAAGCACAAACATTCATATCAAGGCTGCAAAGAGCAAACCAGTAGGAGGAAAAGTATCTTATGTGCAGGTAAAAATGTCAGAAAAAGACACACTCTCATTGTTAGGAGTCCCACACAACTCCCAGGCCAAAAAATTACAACATATTTCTATGACCTAATGCAGACCTACGCAGGACCAATGATTGCCACTTTTATTTCTGTGAGCCATCATGAACTCTGCTCACTTGATTCTGTTGAACATTCTCTCATGATGCCCTCAACTCCTCTAGCTCCTAAAATCCTTCCTCTCTGTCTTCTGTGTGGTTACCTGAACTCTGCAGAAAGATTGCCTGGGGTGTCTCTGCATTTGCACCCATCATCTGTCAGAGGAAGCCTTTCTGTTTCTTTATCTCTTTCTTCTTTTTCTTTTTTCCCCAGTTGTTTTTGGTTCTATACTGGCTCTCTGGAATTTCCAGCTTCTGGTTCCTTCTCATCAAGGCAATGTTGGGCATAATCTTTCTCTCCTGGCATGGGTATCAAGTTAGACCAGGTATTGATTGGCCCCTTCCAGAAATGTCTGAACACTAGTGTCACAGCATATTTTTCAGGTGGGATATGCTTCAGTTCAAATGTTTTATGACAGAGATGTATCCTACTCCCACCACTGGAAGCTTTTCCTGGTTACTACAGATTTTGACCAGTTCAGACTCCATATCTTCCATTACTAGAAGTCCTTACTATGGTCACCCTCATAGATACCAAAAAGCCTCAAGAACACTGCATTTCCACATCGTCTCCAATATTCGCCCCAATTCTAGTGGTCCTTTTCAGTATTCTCTCCCTCTGTCCCTCTCTTCAAAACCTGATCCATCCATGCCTGCCTTCTATCCACCTACAAAATCTCTTCTGTTTCACTTTCCTAGGGAGATCCATGCATCCACCCCCTGAGTTCTCCTTATTACTTAACCTCTCTTGGTTTGTGGATTGTGGTGTGATTATCCTTTAATTAATAACTAATATCTCTGGGGCAGAGAAAGAACATAGGCAGTAACTCCTACTGGGAGTTCTTGTGAACTATTGCCCCTGGTCCACGAGGGGTTAACCACTGGAGTTCTGTGTTATAATACAGTAGGAAAAGTGGATTTAGGGATAGTGGCAGAGAGCAGGGCCTAGAGAAAGTGAAGGAGGTTCATGGGTAAGCAGCCTACCTGGGCTTCTGACAGAGGAGGCCTGTGATTCAGCAGGGGTTCTCTGACACATATGACAGCTGGGACTAAAGGAAGAGGAGTCATGAGGTAACTGAGACTTGGTTCTGTTGGAGGCAGAAAATAGGCTAGGCGAATAAGCAGGAAGCAAATCTGGTTTTCTGGAAGGTATGTTCTCTTGTTGGTCAGGGTATTCTGCACCAAGCTATCTAGAGATTTATATTAAACTTCTAAATTATAACCTGTTTGTCATAGGAGGACACTTGTTCATTCCTGGTTGCCCATACCATGAAATAATAACTCAAAAACTATATTATTTGCAATACTATTTAGGGAATAGCTTAAGCATATTTCTGGTTAACACTTATATCTTAAATTAACCCATTTCTATTAATCTGTGTATTGCCACGTGGCTGTGGCTTCCAGCAAGGTTCCACCTAGTTCGTCTCTGGTTGAGGCTACATGGCTCCTCCTTGACTCCACCTTCTTTCTCCCAGCATTCAGTTTAGTTATCACTGCCTATTTGTATTCGGCCCTGTGTAGGCCCAAAGCAGCTTCTTTATTAGCCATTGGTATTCACAGCATACAGAGTGGAATCCCACATCACCTCTCTTTTTCAGTCTGTATAAAATGAAAGGTTTTAACTTTACAAAGTAAATTTACATATAGCAAACAGTTGTCAAGAAAAAATTATAGTTATAATATTTATATCTACTTTCTTTTATCATACCTAAGGAAACCTATAACTATCTATTCTTCAACCCCATCAAAGACTCCAGAAGAATATATTACCTAAGTAAACAGGAAGTGCATTATTAGCAATTTCCAAAATTTTAGATTTGACAGAGACATCTCACTACCTCAACAGTCACCCAAAGTTTTTCTGTTATGTGGCAGCAACCATATTTAGCCATAGGCCCATAGTATCTGGCAGACTTTTCCACAAAGTTGTTAATTTCAAAGACAGTTCCACCTATATTGGTAATTTGTCAGTCACTTTCTTCTGTGTCCTGCATAATGTCTAGGAGACCCTTTCATGAAGTGGGAACCCCGAAGGGCATTCTCAGCTTTAGGCAAGCTCAGCAGTAATTTTTCTGTGGGTCCTGCATGCCCAGTTCATAACATCAAGCAGTCCAGGCAAAAGCAGTTTCTTGCCCAAATGCCTAACAAACTCTTACGCCTTTAAACTATGACTGTTTGTACTCTTTTATATTACATTTACTATCTCTACCCTTTTTCTTCTCTATCCCAAGCCTAAGTACATTTTTAAAATGTACTGTGTCTCATTTATTTGTCTATTATATCTGAATCTGTCCTATTGCATATCTGAAATCCTTTTCTGTCCAGGAGCGCTTCTTAAAATGCTAATCTGCATTGCTAGGACTAAGGCTGCTTTGCCTTTTTTTCTCTGCCCAATCCAACATGTTGGAGTTTTATTCAGTGCAGGCTATGTTTACAGCCCCATTTTCAGGCACGCAGCAGGTCTATTTTGCCATTAAGCAAATTGTAGCACTCTTCTTACAAACCGAATGTAACTGCTTGGCCTCTTGAAAGAGCAAGAGTTCATGATGACAGCACAACCAAGGAAGCCACCATTTTGAAACTGCACTTTCTATTTGCTACTGCTGAATAAGGAAGACCTTTCTTAAAGGAATCATGCCTCTGTTTGATTCTAGCAAAGAGAGCCCACCAGAGAAAATGCTGCTACCAAAAAAAGCTTTAATTAACTCTGTTATTTTATGTCTAGCATTCCTTTTAACCTTTCTCAGGTTTTATGTGGATATAGTCAACCACATTGGCATACCAATTTTTAGGCAGAAGGTTGTCAATTTATAGTAGGAGGCTGCTTATTTGTTCCTGGATACCCAGACCACAAAATAATCACCGAAAAACTGTTTTACTTGCAATAGTGTTTGGCCAACAGCTAAAGTATATTTATGGGTACCTCATATATATTAAATTAATCCATTTCTATTAAACTGTGTAATCACACAGCTGTGGATTACTGGCAAGGTTCCAGTGAGTCTGTCTCCTGGCAGAGGCTATATGACTTCTCCTTGACTCTGCCTTCTTTCTCCTAGCATTCACTTAGGTTTTTACCACTATCTGAAGTGACAAGTTAACTCAAATTTCTTATCATAAGGCAAGTAAATACATTTGATACACTGTATAGGACATATTTATTTTAAAAGGTTTGCAAATTTACCTTAATACTCTACGTTATGTTGCTGATGTTGTTGTTAAACATAGTATTTTCTGACTTGTAAGTTTTATTTCTTGAACTTATCTTTACTTCATAAAAAGCTCCATGAAATATGTCTGTCAATTAATAAGTCAATGTTTTATTTCAAGTATTTATTAAGAAGATATATACAGCACAGAACAGCACATATTATATATATTTGAAAATAGTATTTTGAAAAGTAATGTTTTGATAAAATTTCTATGAAAAATATTATTTGAAACATTCGCATATATTTCAATTTATAATATATGTATATGTCAGTCATAAAAGAACTTTATTTATTTATTTTATTTTCATAAAAGAACTTATAAGCATACTTCAAGTCTGCAGTTCTGCCTACTCACAACTGTGATGGCATACAGTTTTAAGGTAGAGCTTAAAGATCACCAATTACCTGAACAAATGATAGATTCTCCAAGCTTAAGTTTATGGATATTATTACCTTTACATTTGAAACCTGATACCAAAATTCATGTTATTTTCATGAGTTTGTCACGAATACGTTCCAAATAAATTCATTTTAAACTGAAGTTCAGTTTACAAGATTTTGTTAAGTAATTGTGTTTTTTTCAATGTATTCCACACAGAATCATAATTCAGTTGTATCTTTTTGTTCAAAAGTTTATACCAGCTAAAAATTGCGTATTCTTTCATTGACTTAAAAGACATAAACATGTCTGCTCCCATTTTCTTCATTATTGCATTATTATTTATTTTTTTTCTGATTTGATTCTTCTTACCTTAAAAACTCATGAAATGTGAATTAATAAAAAAAAATCTAATAAAGAGCTTAGTGGACAATAGCTAGGCAACAGAGAAGATAGGCAGGGTTGGCAGACAGAAAGAATAAATAGAAGGAAAAATCTGGGAAAAGACAACAGAGGAACAAGAAAAGGAGGAGAGGAAGATATCAGGGACTAGCCACAGAGCCACCCAGCTATACAGAAAGCCATGGAGTAAGAAATAAAGAAGTATATATAATAGAGACAGATAAAAGACCACAGGCAAAGATAGAAGGATAATTTAAGAAAAGCTGACTAGAAACAAACCAAGCTAAGACCCGGCATTCATTACAAATAATAAGTTTCCATGTGATTATTTAGGAGCTGGATGGTGAACCTCTCAAAGAGTTAAGAGTTAAAATAAACTGAATTTTTTGCAAACCAACTAGAATCAAATAAATTTGAGAGAAAAACAAACAAATAAAAAGAACAAAAGCAAGAAAAAATGGCTCCTTTAAGAAATTCTTCTTTAACACATTCTTCCCTACTTCAGGTAATTTGAGTAGCTTTTTCTTCTTGCCAAATAAAAACAAAAACTATATAAAAATGCCTGTGCCAGTGCAGGGCATTGACAGTCCAGATTTGGGGTGAATGTGGTTCTTTGTCAAATGCATTTTCCTCTGGGCTGTGAGCTTTTTCTTGGGTACTCATGATCTGAGAAGCTGGTGAAGCCAGCAGATAGAACTGTATGGAGTACACAGTTGTTTAAAGTCTGCTCGCAGGGTTAAAAAAAAACTAGAAGTACTCAGCAAAGAGATCTAGATAAAAACAAACACAAAACCTCTAAACAGGTTTCCATGTGTTTTACAATTGTATATGATTGAGGAAGAAAATAAAATTGGGTATAGCAGTCATAGAAAGAAATAAACAGATTAAAAATATGAAGTCTTTAAAGAAAGAGTGAAAATAAAATAAAAGAAAAAGGCTCTGTAAGATGGGACACACAGGGAGTCTGGATTCTATGTGTTAATCTATTGATTTTGATGTTTTGATTGATGCTAAGCAAAGGAGAAAAACTATGAAATCTGGAATTGAAATAGGGACTGTTGAAATAAACCTGCCAATATAGTTTGAAAATGTCCTAAGTTTAAAATGGAAGTTAAAAAATATATTTAGAATATGGACCTTAAAAGATGCACTGATTTAGAGAAGATGTTTTGCTTTTGTTCCCACAGGACAAAAGAGGCGGTGGATGTCGTCAGTATTTCTATGGATCATTTTATATCAAGTGAAACCTCCTGAATATTAACAGATTGTATATAACAGAAAAGTTTATAGCTGGTCTTCTAAGGACTTGGAAATCATCTCAGTTAATTTTTCCTCTGGGATCTGTAAAGATGCCTTCACTGACAGACAACAGAAAGCAGTCTAGTGAAAATGATGCCCAAATTTCCATGAGGTAGGTCAAAAAGCCTTTGGTTATTTCGTGTTTCACGGATGTTTGTTATCATTTAGGGAAACATGGGAATATAGGATAAAAAGCCAACTATTAATATCAGATATTTTTCATTGACATAGATTTTGATATATTGATATAAACTTAAAGTTTTTCACTACACTGTATATATATTTCAACTGCTGTTTGTGGTTTTGTACTAATAATGCAGCCCATTTAAAAATGCAAAGTATAATTAAGAAATGAGGTTAGTATATAATCTATAAAAATGAAACTGTATGGTTTCAAGATTAGAATGGTATATTTTAGACAAAATGCTTTCAAACACTCAGAGACTGAGAGAATATGGAATTTAACAAATTTAATAATCTAAGTTTTTTGTGACAATGAGACACATCTGTCTCTGCAGGCATTAATTTATTTCATGAAAAGATGGCTAGCATTGAAGTAACTCCATATGAAGTTTTCTTTCAATGTGGCTGGGCTAGCCATGTGGGCAATACATTATTTGCCTACACTGCTAACAGTATGTTGTATAAATTGAATATTTATAACCAACAGGCTGAACATTTCCTAAACAGAGCAGGACAGCCCTTTAAAATTCCTGCTTCACAGGAATGTATTTCAGAAATTCTACTTGGCACACAGGAATGGGACTGCCAATACAAGATGACTCAGTTCTTCAAATTTCCTGCTTCAATAAAAAGCCTGTTAGATATTTTAGCCTTTTAGGCTGAAGATGAATGCCCCAATGTAACCAGAAGTTGCTATTATTTTTGTAATTTTGGAAGTTTCTTGTAATAAACTTTCTGTTTACACAAATAATATTCCATCCTTCTGGGGTATTTGATGGAGTTAAAGCCTAAGCAGTTAGAGTTAAAATTTTCCATAGTTATGAAAGAAAGTAAATTAGTTATGAGAAAGTAAACTATGTACTCACTAAGTTCTTGATAATAGAGTATTTTTCTGATTTTTGTAAATATAAATGAAATGAATATTGCAAATGTAATTCTTACTTGATAACTGTTTTTGATATATAGTTTTATTATGTTAAAGTTAAAATCTTTCATTTTTTTAAATAAAAATGGAGAAATATGGAATATTACTTGAATATGCATATATTACATTTGTTTATATAGTTAAACATTTGCTTAATGATGCAAAGTTGTGCAGCATTATTTTTATGTCAGATTTGTTTAACTTTGTGAAGCTTTGCCTGTCTAAAACACCTGACAGTTTAATAATGAGCTAAATGGTCAATAGCTACACAGCAAGCCCTGGAGTATGAAGTAAAGTAAGATATATAGTAAAAAGAAAGATGAAAACCTAGAGCCAAAAGATATGTAGGATAATTTATGTTACAATAAAATGGCTAGAAACAAACCAAGCTAAGGTCAAGTATTCATAAGAAAGAATAAGCCTCCATGTGATTACTTGGGAGCTGGGTAGTAGACCACCTAAGAACAAAGAATAAAAACAACCAACTATATTAAGTCATCTAGGTTTGTATTTCTAAATCTGTTTCTGTGAAAATAGAGAACTATATGAAATAAACACCAGATTATTTATTTTCAGAAAATTATTATGGGTATTAATTTACATTTATAAATTACTAAATGAAGTATGAAATTAAACATTTTAACTTATACTGAAACATGTCCCCAGCATTTTGTTAGGGAATTTTGAAGGAAAAACTCTCTGTTAGCCTTGATAAAGCTAGCAATTTGGGTTTATATATATATTGGGGCCATTAAGCTTTTTGTTAAATATTAAAATATAAACACTGACAACTAACATAATAGAATCTTTTTTTTTTACCTTTCCTAGAATATATTCCTGAAATCAAAGGAAAATTCAGAGTCAAACAGCATATTTGGGTATATTCTAGTATACTGATGTACTTTGTACCAGGTCATTATGTAGGTATATTTAGAGCATTGAAGTCAGGTAACTATATTAATGAAAAGATAAGTTAAAATTACTAATCTATATGTGAATGAAATTTCTTTTCTTTTCACAAATGGGTCATACCTACAAAATTTATTTATTCTTTCTTTAGTCTCTAGCATTGCCCAAGTAGATTTCTTTGTTTACTTGTTGTTTGAGAATTTCATAAAAATATATTTGTGTGCTGATCAAATCCACTCTACTCCATTCTCCCCGAGTCCCTTCCTTAACCATTCCCTTCATTGTTCCTTCAAAGTCCTATGTAATTTTTCTTTATCCCGTGAAATACTGCAGGGCTATTGATATGTGCATGGTGTGGTCCCTCCATTGCAGCACTGGCAAACTTCCAGCAGTCAAATGCCTGAAGAAATCTTTTCCACCAATAGCCATCAACATTAACAGTTCCTCAGCTGAGGGTGCTAATTTTGAGGATGCACCACCAATTTGTGCAAGAAATTTTTCCCAGGTATTCTAGCTTTAAATGAAGTTTTGACAAAATCTAACTTTGAATTTGCATGCTATTCCAGGTGGCAGAAAGCATTGTTGCTAGCTAATATGAATTCATGAAAAAATTTATGTACTTCATGTTTTTTTCTACATGCTGCATTTGACTGCTGTATGATAAAGTATATCCACATGAAGCAACTTAATGAATACATCAGGTTTCGCAATCTTAATTGGTCTTCCTCTAATTAAAATTTTAAATAGCTGAGTTTATTTTTTTATTGTACCCAGATTTGATACATTAAAATCTGAAATTACTAATTTGATTAAATCAAAATAAAGTGTCTAGGGAGAAATACTAAAAAATATTACAGAAGGAATTTATATTTAATGAGATATAGAGAGATGAAATAAATTTTTCCTTTTGGAATCACGTTAACTGTATACTTCCCTGTTTAAGAAGACAGTCTTCTGGCTTCTCCTTGGTCAAACTTTAGTTTCCATAGCATTAAAAATGATGTTCTAGAGAAAATTTTTGTTTGGAATAAGCTTTGTGCACATTATGTAGTATTATTTAAGGCCTGTCTAGCAGCTTTCCCTTTACATCACAAAAGCAAGGAGAGTGAATGAAGATTGAGGGTAAAGGAAGCCGAGGAGATGACAAAGGCTTTGAAACTAGCAAGTCTGGTTTTAAATAATGACATTAGTGCCCTTGAGCAGCTTCTAAGCTTATCTATTCTGATATTTTCTCATCCAAATAAAGGTAGTGACTATTGTGTTCACAAAGGTAGATGATAAGGATTAAGTACAATTCTGAGAATGGAAAGAGGGTTGAGAAACAATAAGGAAGAAATGGAGACACAAAGTCTGCTCTGATACATATTTTCTTCTTCAGTAGCACAATCAGAAAGGAGATGGCAGTGGGGGTGGAGTTCATCATTGAGATATGAGAGTTCATTAACACATACAAGAATGCAAGTCCCTGCCTCTCTTTCTCCTGTATGACCTTCAGGTTGTTTTTGTTTGTATTAATTGCTTCCTTGTATAAAAGGAAAGTGTGTGAAAAAGTAATTGAAATCTCAGCCCATGTATAGAATAATAAAATAATAATAAAGCCAGAATAATTGACTTTTTTACCAAAAACTATTAAATAGACAGAAAATGAGGAAGAAGAAATTAGTAATATAATACTTGCAATGCTTTCTCTTATCAAGTGACTTTTTAAAGAAAGTTAGTTTTTATATCTTTCCTTTAACCATCATCTTTTTCTTTTGATCAAACAAATAACATAATAATCTTCTTAGTTTAGTCTTTCAGTTTAAATAGAATTTGAATTTATTTGTACATAATAAATAGAATTAATCATATATAGTCACTGAAAACTAAATTTGAAATAAATAACTCAAGTTTTCCTTGAGATTTGCTTTACAAAAATCAATAAATAATATATTTTGAATTAAACACACATGCATTATGATAGTCTTTACCGAACTGAATGTTTTTTATTTATTCTTAGCAAATTAAGTTGTTTCATGATTGAATTCAGTTGCAAAGCTTTTAAAATAGAAAGTGTCAGCTGGGGATATGCTTTTAATCCCAGCAGTCAAGAGGCAAAAGAAGGCAGATCCCTATGAGTTCAAGGCCAGCCTGGCCTACAAGAGCTAGTTCCAGGACAGCTAGGACTGTTACACAGGGAAAACCTGTCTTCAAAAACCAATATATATATATTAGAAGCACCATTGCCTAAACAAGGTTATTATTTAAATATATAATTTAAAAGAAATCATCTTGGAAGGTACTATTGCTATAAATTTATATTATATTCAAAATATAAATGTTAACTACAGGAATGTTGATGGACATATTTATAGGGTCTTTCATTTTTAAATCAGTGAAAGTTTTCTCTGATTATTTTTCTTTAAGAAAAAACAAACAGTGGGGAAAACTCTACTGGGATTCTGACCAGATTTTAACTAGAATATCTTGATGCTAAGTTATTCTAACTCAAGTACATATACAGATTCTAGAATTATTTTGAAACTCCTTAAGTTAAAGCTTTTCCTTTGAATAAAGTATTATATGGAGAAATAATTATCTAGAGTTAAGCTCAATATTTCATGTTAAGGCACTTTCCAGTATAAAACATATTATATGCAAACAAACTACAAATTTGGGTGTTTCCATGTTCCCTTATTTGTAAAGAGCTTATATAATTGTTGCAAGTTCCTTGACCTGCTTTATTAGTTCATTTACATAATGCCAAAATATGTTGGTAAGCAGGACAAAAATCACATTAGGCAAAAAGAATTTTTTCCAGTTTGCCTTGCTTTGCTGTGATAACCACCACAACTAAATTTAATTGCTTTTTTTTCCTCAATGACCATATGACTAAATTCAATTGTTAAGGGAAAAGTTTACTGCCTGTAATGGTTACAGCCAATCATGAAGGGAAGCTAGAGCAGAACCCCACAGGAGGGTCCAGAAGGCAGGAGTTGAAGTATTAATCCCACAGTAGTAATTTTTACTGGTTTAGTCAGTTAACTTTACTATACAATGGAGTATCACCTGCCCAGGGTTGGCAAAGTCTACAATGGATTGAACCCTCCCACCTAAATAATCAAATTAAAAAAAAAGTCAACCAGATTTTCCCCAAAGCAAATTTGATAGTGGAAATTTCTCATTAAGGTTCCTTCTTCCCAGATGACTCTAGAACAATTGCCATTTACAACTTGAGGGAAAAAATATATAACTATAAAACCATGTGATGATTTTTCTTGGCATCCCCAAGATGGCATATAAAAAATAAGCACAATATAACATGGTACCTTAAAAAGTCTCTTAAAGAATGTAAAACATTTCTTTAAGTGTCTTCTAGCCATTTGAGATTCTTCTGTTGTGAATTCTCTGTTTAGTTCTGTATCCCATTTTTAAATTGGGTTATTTGAAATTTTAATCTCTGATTTCTTTAGTTCTTTATATATTTTGGAGATGATTCCTCTGCCTGGTATGGGGTTGCTGAAGAATTTTTCCCTTTCAGCAGGCTGCCTTTTAGTGTTATTGACTGTGTCCTTTGATTTACAAAAGCTTCTCAGTTTCAGGAGATCCCATTTATTTATTGTTGCTCTCAGTGTCTGTGCTGCTGGTGCAATCTCATGTGCCCATGCGTTGAAGGCTACTTCCCACTTTCTCTTCTTTCAGGTTCAGCATGGTCGTATTTATATGGAGTTCTTTAATCCATCTGGACTTCAGTTTTATGCGTGGGATAGAGATGAATCTATTTTTATTCTTCTTCATGTCATATCCAGTTATGCCAGCACCATGTGTTGAAGATGTTTTCTTTTTTCCATTGTATATTTTTAGATTTTTGTTAAAATTCAGGTGTTCATAGGTATGTGAATTAATATCTGGGTCTTCAATATGATTCCGTTGGTCAACCTCTCTTTTTTTATGCCAATTCCAAGCTATTTTCATTAGTGTAGCTCATAATAGAGCTTGATGTCAGGGATGGTGGTGCTTCTGGAAGTTCCTTTATTGCTCATGATAGTTTAAGCTATCCTGTGTTTTTTGTTTGTTTGTTTGTTTGTTTTTCCATATGAAGTTAAGTATTCTCCTTTCAAGGTCTATGAAGAATTGGGTTGGAATTTTGATGGGATTGCATTGAATCTATAGATTTCTTTTGCTAGGATTGTCATTTTTACTATGTTGATCCTTCCTATTCAAGAACATGGGGGATCTTTCCATTTTTCTGGTGTCTTCTTCAATTTCTTTCTTCAAAAACTTAAAGTTCTTGTTGAATAGATCTTTTACTTCTTAGGTTAGTGTTACCCCAAGGTGTTTTATGTTATTTGTGGCTATTGTGAAGGATGATGTTTCTCTGATTTCTTTTTCATCTTCTTTATCATTCATATATAGGAGGGCTACTGATTTTTTTTAGTTGATCTTGTGTCCTGCTATGTTACTGTAGGTGTATTAATTGGGTGTAGAAGTTCCCTACTAGAGTTTTTGGGATCACTTATGTACAGTATCATATCATCTGCAAAGAATGAAAGCCTGAATTCTTCCTTTCCATTTTAATACCCTTGATCCCTTTTGTTGTCTTTTTGCTCTAGCCATAACTTAAAGAACTATGTTGAAAAGATATGGATAGAGTGGACAGCTGTGTCTTGTTTCTGATTTTAGTGGAATTGTTTTGATCCTCTTTCCCTTTAATTTTATGTTGGCTCTCAGCTTGCTTTTTCAGCAACTAATTATATGGTTGTATGTTTTTTTCTTTCATTTTATTTATATGGTGGATTACATTAATAGATTTTTACATGTTGAACCATCCCTGCATCTGTGGAATGAAGCCAACTTGATCATGATAGAATATTTTTTGATTTGTTCTTGAATTCAGTTTAAGAAACTTGGCGCTAGAGAAATTCCAAAAAATTCACAAGAATGACCTCAGCTAAGACCCTAAACAAAAGAGGAGAGGGTGCCTGAACTGGCTTTGCCCTGTAGTCAAATGAATTCAGATGAATACTTTAAATATCACCATAAACCTTCATCCAGAAACTGATGGAAACAAGAGTGGAGACCTGCTTTGGAGCACTGACTGAGTACTCAAAGTCAAGTTAAAGAGTGGGAGTAGTGAGAATATGAGCAAAGAATTCAAGACCATGATGGATACACTCACTCAAATAGTTTACCTGAGCAAATTGGAGCTCACCAACTCCAGTCTGACAGGGAAGAAAACAGCAGAGGTCTGAAATAGTCCTGCTGAATGTGGGTGACAGTTGTTTGGCTGGGGCAGACTGCTGGGCCATAGCCAGTGGCACCAGGATTTATCCCTGCTGCTTGTAATAGATTCTTTGTAAGATATTCTCTTTGGATAGATACCTTGCTCAGTGTAGATATAGTAGGGAGGCCCTCAGACCTTCCCGAAAGCAGTGTGCCTTCCCCTTTCTGAAGAGTGGATGGGGGTTCAGGTAGATGGCTAGGTGGAGGGAAGGGAATGGGAACTGGAATTGGTATATAAAATGAAAAAAAAATATTGTTTGTTTTCTTTTAAATAAATAAATAAGTAAAGATCTTGGAGAGAGCAGGGATACAAGGAACATACCTAAACATAATAAAGGCAATATATAGCAAGCCAACAGCCAACATCTAACTAAATGGAGAGAAACTCACAGAAATTCCACTGAAATCAGGAACAAGATAAGGATGCCAACTCTCTCCATATCTATTCATATAGTTCTTGAGGTCCTAGCTAGAGCAATACGACACCAAAAAAGATCAGGAGGATACAAATTGGAAAAGAAGAAGTCAAATTCTCACTGTTTGCTGATGATATGATAGTTTACAAAAGTGATCCCAAAAATTCTATCAAGGAACTTCAACAACTTATAAACACTTTCAGTAACGTAGCAGGATACAAGAATAACTCAAAAAAAAAATCAGTAGCCCTCCTGTACACAGATGATAAAAGGGCTGGGGAAGAAATCAGAGAAACATCACCCTTCACAATAGCCACAAATAGCATAAAATATCTCAGAGAAACTCTAACCAAACAAGTGGAAAGCTTGTCTGACAGGAACTTTAAACCTTTGAAGAAAGAAATTGAAGAAGACAGCAGAAAGTAGAAAGATCTCCCATGCTCTTGGCTAGGCAGAATTAACATAGTAAAAATGGAAATCTTACCAAAAGAAATCTACATATTCAATTCAATACCCATCAAAAGCCCAGTAAAATTTTTCACAGACCTCAAAAGAACAGTACTCAACTTCATATGGAAAAACAAAAAACAAAGGATAGCCAAAACAATCCTTAATTTAAAAAAAAAGCTTCTGGATGCATCACAATCTCTGACTTCAAACTCTACTATAGTCCTGAAAACAGCCTGGTATTGGCATAAGAACAGACAGGTGGACCAATGGAACCAAATAGAAGACCCAGATATTAATGCATACACCATCCAACATATGATATTTTACAAAGAAGCAGAAAATATCAAATGGAAAAAAGAAAGCATATTTAACAAATGTTGCTGGAAATAACTGGATATCAACATGTAGAAAAATGAAAATGAAAATGGACCCATATCTGTCACCATGCACAAAACTCATATCCAAATGGATCAAAGACTTCAACACAAAGCTAGCAAAGAAAACTAGCCCACAAATCACAACCCCAAAAACTTCGACAACAATGAGGACACTAAGAGAGAATTACGTAAATCTAATATACATGGGAAGTAGGAAAAACAAGATCTCCTGAGTAAGTTGGGAGTATGGAGATTTTGGGGTAGGGCTGAAGGGCGAAGGGGAGAGGCAGGGAGGGGATCAGAGAAAAATATGGAGCTCAATATAAATCAATAAAATAAAAAAAGACTCTTAATAAATGGGGAAAAAGTTCTCTGAAAAGTCCAAAGTCTCTCAGTCATGAGCGTCATGAGCTGGTGTAACTATCAAAAATAAATTGGGGCTTCTTATTCTAGGAAAAAAGACCAGGGTGAATTTACAGTAAAAAAAAAAAAAAAAAACACACAAAACCAAGCTCTAACAGTATAAATAATCTAATGTTAATATGTGGAATCAATTCACAACCTTCTCAAACCTTCTTCACAACCGACTTCAAAGCATTTGAACAGTTAAACTTCCACAGCTCACGTTTCTACAATACACACTGATAGTGTGTTACATTCAGACATTCTCAAGGCCTCACTTAGCAGTGTTCTTGGTTGTCATTCAATGGTCCTTGTAGCTCTGTTTCACTGTGATCTCCACAGGCTTCATGTCTGATTTCTGTTCAGGCCCACCAACGCCACGATATGGTGGTGCCAGTCCTCAGTGTTCAGTTTCTCTCTGTGATCTCTGTTATAGAGATTTGCATTGGTATAGATCTTGATTTATTGATACAAATTTAAGGTCAAATTTGTTATATGTATATGTATATTTCTGCTTTAGATTAACGCGCTGTGATTATATAGTTAATTTAACAAAGATAGATTAATAGATAATGATCTATAATAGTCAAGATTGTAGTCATGTTAGAGTTTCTAGATGTTCAAAGATATATTTCAAATGGATAGGTATTCTTCAAATCTTTCAGAGACCTTCAGAATATGGCATTTAAAATGCTTAAGAACTTAGGACTTTTCATGACAATGACACACATCTGTTCCTGGCAGCACCAGATACTTCAAGAGTAACATGGGCATCAAAGAGGCTCCTTATGGAGTTGGTTAACCATTTGGGCAAGAAACTGCTCTTGCCTGGACTGCTTCTCTGAACATGCAGGAGCCACAGAAAAATGACTGCTGTGATAGTATCTTTTGGGTTCTTGCTTCATGAAAGAGTCTGCAAGACACTCTGCAGGATACATAAAATGTAACTGGCAAACTGCCAATATAGACAGACATGTACTTGGAATTTCCTGCTTCATGGAAAAGTCTGCAGGATACTTTGGGCCAGTAAAGATGGATGTCCCAATGGTACAGAAGAACTTTGGGTGACTGTCCATGTAGTGAGATGTCTCTGTCAATTCTAGAGTTTTGGAAGTTGCTTACAAAGCACTTCCTGTTTATTTAGGTCATATCATATCCTTCTGGAATCTTTGATGGAGTTAAGAAATTTATAGTTGTTGCTATAGTTTCCCTTAATTATGATAAAAGATAAAGTATATATATTATAACTATATTTCTTGCTTGTTACCTGTTATATGTAATTTTACTATATTAAACTTAAAACATTTCTTTTTATTTAAACAGAAAAGGGGAGGTGATATCAGAGTCCCCTCTGTGTGGTGTGATTACCATTAATGAATAAAGAAACTACCTTGGCCTCTTAATAGGGAAGAACTTAGGTAGGCGGGGACGATTGGACTCAATGCTGAGAGAAAGAAGGGCAGAGTCAGAGAAATGCCATGGATCAGCTGCTGGAGATGAATGTGCTGAAACTTTGCTGGTAGGCCACAACCTCATGGTGATACACAAATTAATGGAGATGGGTTAACTTAAGATGTAAGAGTTAGCCAATAAAAAGTTAGAAATAATGAGCCAAGCAGTGTTCACAATAATAGAGTTCCTGTGTGGTTATTTTGGTTCTGGGAGGCCAGGATGAACAAGCGGTTCCCTCATGCAACAGATCTCTTCATTCAAAGTTTTTAATTAATTAATTAATTTTTATTGATTTTATTAAGCTATACATTTTTCTCTGTTCCTGTCCCTTTCTGCCCCTTCCCCTTCAACCCTCTCCCAAGGTTCCCATGCTCTTTTTTCTCTCATCCATTGTCCCCATGCTCTTGTCTTTTCTACTTCTCATGTAGATTAGATTCACCTATGTTGTGCTTAGGGTCCTCATTTTTGTCTAGGTTCTCTGAGATTGTGATTTGTAGGCTGTTTTTTCTTCTGCTTTATGTCTAAAAGCCACTTATAAGTGAGTACAAATGATAATTTCTTTCTGGGTCTTGGCTACCTCACTCAATATGACGTTTTCTAGCTCCATCAATTTTCCTGCAAGTTCAAGATATTTTTTTCATTTGTTTGTACTCCAATGTGTAAATGTACCACATTTTCCTTGAGACCAGGTTCTGACTGTGATAAACAATGGTGATATGTGTTGAGCACATGTCTTTCTTTTACAACTGAGCATTCTTTAGGTATATTCCCAAAAGTTGTATTGCTGGGTCTTGAGGAAGGTTGTTTCCTAATTTTCTGTAAAATTGCCATATTGATATCCAAAGGGGCTGTACCAGCTTGCATTCCCACCAGCAATGTAAGAGTATTTACTTTACCCCATATTCTCTCTAATATAAGTTGTCATCAGTGTTTTTGATCTTAACCATTTTTACAGGTATAAGATGGAATCTCAGAGTTGTTTTGATTTGCATTTCTCTGATGGTTAAAGAAGTAGGGCATTTCCTTAAGTGTCTTTCAGCCACTTTTAGATTCCTCTGTTTAGAGTTCTCTTTTTATCTCTGTACTCCATTTTTTGTTGGATTATATGGTCTTTTGATGACCAATTTCTTGAATTTTTTGTATATTTTGGAGATCAGACCTCTGATGTGGGGTTGGAGAATATATTTTTCCATTATGTATGCTGTCATTTTGTACTGTTGACCATGTCCTTTGCTTACAGAATCTTTCCCATTTATTGTTTCTCTCGGTGTCTGTCCTACTAGGTTCATCCCAGAGATGCAGGGATGGTTCAACATACAAAAATCTGTCAACATAATTTATCATATAAACAAACTGAAAAATAAAAACCACACAATCTTCTTATTTGATGCTGAAAAAGTTTTTAACAAAATACAACATCCCTTCATCATAAAGGTCTTGGAAATAATAGGGATACAAGGAACATACCTAAATATAATAAAGGCAACGTACAGCTAGCCAACATCAATCTGAATGTAAGGGAAACTTACAGCGATCCTACTAAAATCAGGAACTAGACAAGTTTGTTCACTCTCTCCATGGCTTTTCAATATAGTTCTTGAGGTCCTAGATAGAGGAATAAGACAACAAAAGGAGATCAAGGGGATAAAAATTGAAAGGAAGTCAAACTCTAAGTATTTGCTGATGTAATGATAGTTTACATAAGCAACCCCAAAAAGTCTATCAAACAACTTTTACAACTCATAATGCTAACCCTCAATTGCTTTCATGACCTTATCAGTTCTACAGCTCTCATGCTGCCCAAACCAGTTGCATTGGTAAATTGTTACACATATTATTATGAAAGACTGACAGCTTGAGATTCACCTTTGGTTCTCTACTAGACATTGTTTTTTGTCTGACACTGAGTAATCAATTCCCAGAGGACTTAAACTCAATGCTGCTCATCTCTTTTTAATTAGAGCTAAATTTTCAGCTTTAGCTAGCCAGTAACAATTGTTTCCATAAAACAAATTTTACTTCAGTTGTGCTTTTCCTATTAATCAACTGATTTTTCAGCTCTTACTGACCAAATACAATGTAAATACAAAATGTCACATGAACACCCCTTATAGCCTAGGAATTATGAAACTTTCCTTTGAAACATCACAACCCAGTTTTCCACCATCTGGGCTGCAATCAGTAGCAAGCTGCTACTAGTTCACTGTGGTTTTAGAACTCAATGGCTTCTCCAGTACACAGCTCCAAATACTTTTATAATCTTCCCCATAGAACATAGATGTATCAGAACAATTGCTCATTGTCTGATACATATTTCTCTTTCAAGGTTTCTACTACTGTAGTGAACTTCATGAACAAAAAACAGCTTGCAGAATGAACTATTTTTATCTTATAACTTATTGACTATCAAGAAAGTAAGTTGGGCCAGGAACATCAGTTGAGAACCTGGAGGCAGGAGCTGAAGCAGAAGCCATAAAGAACTACTTGCAATTTGCTGTCCACATTTTGATCTTCCCTGTATAGTACAGTCTACCTCCAAGAGGGTGGATGTTATCATCCACATGGGTCTGTCCCCTGTTAATAATCAATCAACAAAGTACCAATACATACTTGCCTGTATGCTAGCCTGATGGAGCCATTTACTCATGTAAAGCTCAGTTTGTGTCAAATTAACAGAAGACCAAAAAAAGAGATGCTCAGTTTAAAGTGAGGTCAGACACAGATCTACACAGGAAACTTCCTCTATTATCATCTGCATATGAAGTTGAGACTTGATTTCTCTTCCAGTATTTTGATGTATAACTAAGATAAAAAAGCATTTCCAAGCAAGATTGCTTATCCAAGGTTTAATGTTCAAATGCTGTTGGAGTTTCAGCAGAGACTGATCACATTTTTAACCATAATATTACAACACTTTTGTAGTCCTTGATTTTTCTCTCAGAAGTTAAGTCAGTATAATAGGATTCAAAAATATCAATCTTGCAGTTATTTATTAGGTCTTTCTAATGTTCCTAGACTCTACAATTAACTATTGTTTGAACTTTATAACATTTGATACCCATCATAAACCACACAGTATCCAACATCACAGGATCCAACCCTAAAACATATATAATTTTATTACTAACGGATTCAAAAGTTTTAATGACTCCTAAAAACTAGGAATAAATTCTGTAATTGTTAATTTGCTACAGATGACTGAGATTCTGAGAGTGGAGGATCAAAAACTTTAGCAAAGAATATATTCCATAGTAGACATATGGAAAGCCTGGTAATTGGTTCCAAGAACTCCAGAATACACTAGCACCTGTGACTGACATAATCCTTTTGATAATATGGTATATTGTTTGCTTGTATCTTATGGATATCATCCATGTTTTCCTTAAATAAAGCAATTACTTGTGTCTCCTAATATAATAGTAATATTGAAATGCAGTAAATCTATTAGACAGTCTACTGTAACAAAACTAGGAAATAATCCTACAATTTGTCAATCAAGATGTATTTTCTATTTTAATATGTTTATAAAGAATTCATTAAACTGTGGATGTAAATATATATAAAAGTATATAAAGGGCAAAGAGACAATTACACAAGAGTCTTATCATTTTTATACATTTTTTATCTAAAAGTTGATCAGCATCTAACTTTCAAACATCTCCCACAATGCTCATGACTCCCTTATGGCAGATTATTTTCCAGTGCCTGTTCTAATTTTGCATTTCCTTGAAAACTCTTCTCACTTTGAACTGCATCCTTTTATCTCCTTACTCCAAATATTGAAGCACCTCTGATGTTTTCGGAAACATTTCTGTCTATAAAAAATCTTCGATGTATCTCTAATGATTCATAGAATGTCAGAAACTAAATTTCAATGTTAACCTTCCTCTTTGTCTTATTGTATATGTCATTCTTTCCATTTTCTTAGCCCATATAAATGTCTCTCTTGTAGGAAGATTAATTTGACAAATATATGTTTAAATTGTATTTAATATCAGGAGTTTGGTTACTTTTTTGTGTATTGGAATATTCCTTGTTACATACTATTGATTGTTACATATCAAAGCTAATTAAAACACAAACTTCGAATGCTAAATAAATCTGGTCTTTTAAATTATATTTTAATCATTTTGAAAATTTACATACAAATTCATATATTTCAAAAATGTACAAGTCATTACACTTTATTTTTTTTAACACCCTTCTCATTGTCCTTTTCAATTCCTTAATGGAGAGGAAAATTTTCAAGTATATAAACAACAAAAACACTCTAAACCTAGAATTTTCAGATAATCTGAAGGTACAAATAACAGAAGAACAATAAATCTGCAAATATAGATGTAAATATTTAACTCAGAATTTCCAAATTTTATAAGTATAACACAAATAGTTTATATAACTAAAAATCTCCCTGACAATAATTTTCCCCTTTGTCAGCACAAGTTATTATTACATAATGATTTTAGTTCTACTCAAATATCAATGGTTTTTATGAATTCTTTTTCTCTTTTCTTATGAAACATCACTGTAACTCATACTTTAAACATTAATCACTCAATGCTGCCTTATCTATGTGTGTTTTTAAAGGTGTTTGAGACATGAAAACACCCAATATGGTACATTTGAGGAAACACTGTAATTGGTAAGTCATCTCTCACAATTTTTCATATCTTCCCCTATAAGACATGTAATCTAGCTTGGTCATTGTGTCACTTTTCTCTCATTTGTCTCTTGTTGGATTTCTTGAGAACATAAATGGAGATATGCTTCCTTATATTTAGAGAAAAAGAATGTACTTATATTTGAAGTGACCTTATCAAAATGACCTTACTAAGTAGTCTTCAGGTATTACACCTAATTGACTATTGCCTGAGGTTTTCTGTACTGTCTGGTTCCCACAGTCATTAAGTCCCAAAGAAATCTCTTTGAGGTCAACATTAACTATACACTGATTGGCCCATTAGCTCATGCTTTGTATTAGCTCTTATAATGTGCATTAGTCCATTATTCTTGTCTATGTTAGCCACATGTCTCAGTACCTTTTCCAGTGATGCAGTCACATCTCTCTTTTTCTGTGGCTCATCAGGAATACAGAGGAATGTGCTTCCTTCTTCGCAGAATTCTCCTGTTCTCCTACATCCTGTCTGGTTGTCCTGCCTACACTTCCTGCCTGGCTACTGGCCAATCAGTGTTTATTTAAAATGTAATTGATAGAATGCAGAAGATGGTCCCACACCAATTGACTTGAAAATCTTATCTAACTTCAACAGAACAATGTAACTTTCTATCAATCAAAGTAAACACTGGATTATATAATTCTTTCTGCCCTCAGTTTTGAAGAATTTGTGGAATAAAAATATATTAAATGAAATGGCACATTACGCAATGAAGATTTGACTGTGTTAGTGTTTGGACAAAAGGCTATACTGAATGATAGACAGCAGCTTTCAATGCTGCTAGGATGAAATAAGATGTCATCGATAGACAGGAAGATGGAGGAAAAAGTGTTTTTCCTTTTCATAAAATTATTGCTTATTTTTATCTTACATCATATTTTTATTTTAGATTTCATTGTTTGGGGGGGTAACACTAAAGAGTGAGGGTAATCTACAGAAGGGTAGGTACTGGAAGACGAGTGGGATTGGGTTACATGATATGAAATCTCCAAAGAATCAATTAAAAAAGAAAAAAATAGTAAATACACTTGTATTCTTTCCTCCTTTAAAATTATTTGCAGTATCAGTATTAATATTGGTATTAATGTTGTTAGTGTGTATGTGAGTGTTGTGTGGTAAGTCATGAAAACTCTCAGCCTTGATGTGAAATATATATAACTGTACTGACTGAAGAGAAAAAGTAACTGTACTGCTCAGTGATTTGTAACATTGTTCTTCGTGAAGTTAAAATAACATGATAGTGACTAAGCCCTATTGTGCCAAATATTCTTTCAGGACTGTGTTAGTATTTTATATGAAATCAATATAAAACCACCTTAGTGATAATGTTGTTTTCTAATATTGCTATTGTTTTATTTTTTATTTATTTGTTTATTCATTTTGTTTTTTTAGGCAGGGTTTCTCTGTAGCTTGGAACACTGTCCTGGAACTAACTCTTGTACCCCAGACTAGCCTCAAACTCACAGAGGTCCATCTGCCTCTTTCTCCTGAGTATTGGGATTACAGACATGTGTCCCTACTGCCTGACCTGATTGCTCTATTTTAAAGAGAATTAAAAACTTTGTATTGAGCTATGATTTAAAAAGTATCACAAATCAATTTGACAAGATACAGTATATGAATCTACCACATACACATTCTTCCCAAACCATGCAAAACAAGAAAAATACTGCTTTTTTTTTTTTTGCAAAGTCCTTTCAGAGAAGGTAGTCTTACTCTAAGAAGTGTATTTGAGAAAAGTGTTGGAGAATTTTGTTAATAATTATACATTTTGCAAAAGGAACTGTTAATAAGTCCAAAGAGAAATACTGGTATGATTCAATGTATTTTAGTCATAAATTGTATTATGTGCTGCTATGTTCATTTTTGCTAACATTCATAAATTTTGGTTTGGATTCATAAATGTCTTATCAAGAATGTTCTCTAAATCTTATCTGTTCTTGGAGGTATAGACAATATGACAGTTCTTCTGACAGCAATACTTTCCAATACAATGAACCAATTTGATGGCAATATCTTGCTTAAACCAAGCAAAGAGCACTCATAAAATGCAAAGTACATGTTTACTTGCCTGGAGGTTCCCAGTGAAATTTTTTAAATGAGAAAATTCTAGAACTTCAAAATAATTTTAATATTGAATAGTTTCATCTGAAAAATAGCTAAGTTTTCATTTATGAAAACTTGTAAGGCTACAAATAAGATTTTGATATCTCTCATCAGCCTTTAAATATCTTTCATCAATTATATAGTGAAGATATTTTCACATTATATTCCTACTTTGTTAGACAAAATACTCTCTTTGGAACAACTATAGATATTGCTTGGAGTGTCTATTATTCATTGAAATAATGCTTTTCTGATTAAAGTTTGCTATTTTTGTTATTTAATCAAGTATGTTTTCGAGGATCTATATAATATTCACATGAGAGGTAAATTTTTCTTCAATAATTATAAAAACTAAACCCAAGAATTAATGTTGTTTATAACCATAGTATCACAAAATAAATTTGTACTAGTGAAGCAGTTGATAAACTTTTTAAAAACATGCCTTTAGCTCCTATTGCATCAATGGGCCTTTGATGACATTTTTCTGTTTACTAAACTTCATATCTGATAAAAATTTTCTGAAAAATCAAACTTTTTGGTTCAAAATAAACTTTGATGACATTAAAAATTGAGTTTATAGTAGAGAAATATGCTTACCTTTCAACATTTACTAGAATGATAGGTAAATAGACTAAAGAACTGAGAAGAAAATAACCACAGAAGTCAGAGAATGTATGCTTAATAGTTCACAATTAACCTTGGATTATATGACAGTTGCTTCTCTTGGTAACAATAAATTAAGTCCCAGGATGACTTGACCAAATAATATCCACATAATAATAATCATTCTTATTTGAAACATTTCCATATCTCCAATTGTTCCTTATGCTACATGATTAATAAGCTTAACATAAAAGTAAAAATGAGAGAAAATAAAATGAAAAAAATTGACTACATTAAAAATTTACCCACTTAAAATTTTCTATAATATATTATAAAATATTCAAAGAAATATCTTTAAAAATTATTTGAATCAAAAAATCTCTACACTACAAATGACATGTAAGAATCTCCTCATAATGTTTTTTCATATAATTTACATTGGATATAGAATGCAAGATGGAACGTTACTTCAAACATCTTTTCATTCTTTAACTGCCTAGAGGAAAGTTCTGGTGGTAGAATATTTACTATAGCATGGCTTCCAATGTTTCACTAGAATCATTAAAACTCCAGAAAAATCATATACTTTATGGGTTCCATAAATGCTGTCATTTTTAAGAGTACAATTTCAAAAGTCATATATAATGACAGTGATATAACAACAAAACCTGTATAAGATATTCAAAGAGACACCTAAATCTCCAAGTGGCTGGATAAAGGTCAGTATTTATATAATCTATATAATGAGAATACCAAGAAGCAACTCTTTACTATTACATGGAGTGTACATTCCTGCATTACCCACCATTAAGACGACACTTTTATTGGCTGAGGTATTACCACTTCAACATCAAACCTGGAATCAGAAGTTGTTGGTATTTTTACTTTTATTTCTTTTGTCTGTATAGGATGAGAGGTCTAGTTTAAAAGAGAATACCCTGCAAAGTTTATCAAACATATATTCAAGTACAATTCAAGTTATGTGTGTTTTATTTTCTTAGACAAATTCAATGTTTAGAAAGTAGATTTTCTGAAGAAAGAATCACTTGTAACAAGCAGATAAAACATATGAATTGGACAGGTCTACATTTTTTCTTTAAATAAAGTTGAAATACTATACTTTGGTGAATCAGTTTTCATTACCTTGAGACAGATATATTCTACTGATATAATTCAACATGTAACTATCAAGAATGGTAACTGGACTAATTATCATAATATACTTTTACAAGATGGACTGCTCTTAAAAGGAAAGGCTATAGCACTTAAATCTATTAGGCTATCAGGAAGATTCTTTTAAAATTTGGATTGTTCATGGTGTGTATGGGGTGGATACCTGGGTTGTATGGATTCTTGAACCTATATTTGAATAAAAGTTGCATTTTTCAAACACCAGAAGGTGTGTTTTATACCTAATCTTCATTAAATTTATCTCCCATACATCTGATGAAGAATTTTTAACTATATACTTATTTACATTACCTTTAATCTATAATGTAAAGATTATAAATATAATTTGAAACGTATGTGGAATTTATAGTAAGGAAAAAAATTATCTATAATTTGGTTGTAAATGAGATTAATATTTAAACACAAAATAACTGTAGTTATGTGTCAATTAATAAATAAATAAATAAATTCCCTCAATAGCCTACTGTGTTAACAGAATACAAGAGAATAAAACATATAAAATTGCTAGCAAGTGTAGACATATAGTCATAGAATTTTCCACATGCTTTCTGAATCAGGAATGTCTTAAAAAATCTTATTAGAGTTGACATGTGGGTAACTTTGATGTAAGAGCTTACAAAAGGTAATGGCATCATATAGTATCTGAATTCAAAACCTACACTGTGTCCAAAATTGTTGGCAAAGAAAAGTTTTGCATTGATTAAAATTTGTATTTTTCTTAAAAAATAAATACAGATAATTTATATATTTAACTAGGAAATCAAAACATCTAACTTATAAAGCATAGCTTTAAAAAGTTCTTACTAGTCTAGTGGGTATGGTATTGAGTTTGTTAAAATTTATTCTAAAGTTCTGATTTTGACCACAGGCAAAATAAATGACAAGTATGAGCTTATAATGACAGGCAGTCTCTGAATTACACAACATTACAGCAAATTTACAGGAAGAACTTACATAGAGAATGTGGAAGAAGGAATTTTACCTATAATTCTTCCAGCAGTTGCTCTTAGATATTCTTTGTCTTGGTTTGTATTCACAAATATGAATGTATTTGCTTATTGTTTATTTTACACATGTTTTTATAACAAATATTGGTTTTGTAATATTTACACTAATGTTTATGTAGTCATACATATTACATACTACTATTTATAATTATACATTCAAACACATATACTTATATTTGTGTGTGTGTGTATGTGTGCATGTGTGTGTATCATGAAGTGATATCAGTTGCATTGCAAGGAGAGGTAAGCAATCCATTAATCTTTTGTCAGTGTTATCTATAAAGATCTAATCCATCTAAAAAACATTAGTGCTTTACTTGAAAGTTCTATAAGTATCTTTTTGTTATTTGAATAAGATCTGCTTCAAATATTTTTAAAATATTTTAAAAATAATTTTAGATTATTTATAAATCTCTTTTCTGAGTTCTGACATACTAGGGGATATGTGCCTTCTCATATTGTCATCCAGAGGAATATGCCTAATTTATTTTAATATTTCATATTTTATATATGGTGAAATTATATTTGAATCTGCCTACAAAATCTGAAGAAAAAATAACAAGCTGTAAAGTTCAGAAAACACTAATAAAATCTTAAAACACATTTATGTCAAAGAATTATTTTAATAATCTCTAAATAGCAAGTTTTTAATGAGTTTATGTAGAGAGCCAACTCCAAATGAATTTATGTATAAACATTGTAAGTGATCATCAAAAGGGGGTGTGAAGTGAAAGAAGCTTTGTATTTTAATAATGAAAGCTGCCTTTGACTGTGTTTCCCACTGATAAATATGTAACATTACATATTGAAAGGTAAGTGAACACACATGTAAATATTTTCATTCATAGGCACATGTCATTGACAAACCAGAAGGCATTCTCTACAATAGCCTAGGATGTTCAGTTTAAAAAGCTGTCAAACTCTTTTAGTTTTAAATATAAGTTATACATGGAATGAATGAAGGGAAGTATAATAAATGATTGAAAGCAAAATTTAAAAATAATATTGACTGATCAAAATATACTTCCACAGTTCTATTAGCATCATTCTTTGAATCACTTTTCTCACATTTCTATATATAGAAGTCTGGCCAATGAAACCAATTAACTAGTTAATATCCTCAATAGTCACTAAGCTACCACTATGGCATAAATGAGCTTCTCTTCTTCATTATCAATTTTGGAGTTTTGTCCAATTGTTGGATATCAGGTTTAAGGACATATCATTCCAGGTCAATGTTTGGTGGTTGGGATTAGAAAAGGTAGTCTTGGTAAAACCTGAAATTTTAGATACTGTTGTTCTAAGATAAATGAGACAAAAATTAATTTTGGACTTCTTTCTTTATGTGACATCATAAGTTGTTACTAGCCAAATTCACACCTCAGTTTGGACTCTTTAAACTTGATTTTCCAGAATGGTCAGCAAACATAATCTCCTTTCTTTATACCCCTTTATTCTGTGATGAAGAGTTAATAACAGGAGATAAATGAGCTTATATTTAGAAAATGGAATCTAAAAAATAGTTGTACAGTTCAAATTAACAATCACATTGACCCCATTTGACAGGTGAGTTATAAGCTCAGCACAGCTCCCATGATATCGATCCTAGAATTCATACTTGGTAATAGGTCATGATGTTGAACAGGAAAGGCTATTAATTGCCTGATTTTTATAAAAGTTTCATTATGCAAGTGTAGCATAATAATATAAGACAATCAAAACACTGAGTGATTATTTTTCTAGGCACATTAGAAAGCCACAAATGTATCCTTATGCCTTTCTTTCTTGAAATGTGCCTCTATATAAATAGGCTGTGAGAAGAGCATACAAATCTGATGGACTGTATTGAGAAGTGAGAAGCAGATTCAAGATGTTTTATTACCAATTTCAATAGTAATACATAACAGTAGCTGAAGTAATCAGTATCAATTGTGTCTGCAGCCTTGTAAGAGACAACATTAGTATGCAGAGGAACTGATCTTCTGTTTTGATGGTTTTAATGAGAATTTTATTTTAAATATTATCTGTTATGGAATGCTTCTGTATAGTGTAGATATGTATTCTTCCTATTGGCGAATAATAAAAGCTGTTGACCAATAGCCAGGCAAGATAAGGTTAGGTGGAACAATCAAGCTGAAGACTCAGATGAGGAGGACCGAAATAGAGAGAGATGTGAGCAGTTACCCAAGAAACAACATGCCAGCAAAACAATAAAAGCCATGGCCACATGGCAATATGTAGATTAATAGAAATGGTTAATTTCAATGTAAGAGCTAGTTAGTAATAAGTCTGAACTATAGACCAAACCATTTGTAATTAATATAAACTTCTTTGTGATTATTTGGGAAAGTGCAGTCAGGACACAGAAATGACATGTAATTCTAGATTTATCCTTTATAATTTATTTGTTTTGATTCAAATTTGTTTTATGGTTAAGAAAACTACAAATAAATTAGCATTCCAATAACTGATGTTAAATGTCATATATATCTTGGTTTAAACCTAAGGAATAAAAATTATATTAGATGTAGATATATTTCATGATTTTAAAGATAAACAAAAGATGTATACAGTTCTTTTATTCTAATAGTTATTTCAGAATGAGTTTGATGATTATTGATGTGATTATAATTATGAGGATTATGCTGTACTTTACTGTTAAATAATAATGTAAAAAGGACATTGTTAGCTCTAATTTTATAATTGAACATATTTTCACACTGATTGATTTCATAAAACACTCTTGGGACTTTTTTGAAACTAGTACGATGAAATTTTAAAGGAAATATATATATATATATATATATATATATATATATATATATATATATATATAAGTCTTTAATTCTAAAATAGAGAAAATAAGCAATAAAGTTTTCTTATTTAATTTTTTGAGATTGTAATATAATTATATTGTTTCTTCCTCAAAAGCCATCCAGGAACCCCACCCATGCTTTCTCTTTTTCAGATAGTACCTCTTCCTTTAATGTAGTGATATATGTGTATTTGTGTTTGTATATGTGTACCTGCTCAGTGTCTGTAATGTTAATTATATGTGTGTTATAATGTTACTTTTATCATGTTTTCAAGGCTGACCATGTGCTATTATGCAAGCAATTTGTGCATTTTTCCCTGGAGAAGTCTCTTTCTCCTATTTTTGCTATTTCTTAGTTGCCTATAATTCTTTGTCTAGTGTTGAGACATCATCTTAAAGGAAACATTCTTGTGCAATAGATGGAGATCATTACAGCAAATATAACCAACCAAAATTCAGAGATGTGGTGCCCAGTCTCAAATGATATATTTGTAACATAAATCTTGCAAAGGCTCAGAAAGCATTATAGAAGAAGGGCAGGAAAGATGTACAAGCTAGATTGGCAGGATGTTATTCTGAATTATGTCTCCTAAAAATGGAAATGTCACCAGCATGAATTGTACTTTTAAAGTGACATAGTGGTGGCATTGTAGATGAAGAATGCTCTTTTGTTTCCTGGCCACATAGACCCAATTAATCACATAGAAACTATATTAATTACAACACTATTTGGCCAATAACCCAGACATATCTGTACCTACTTCTTATGTGTTGAATTAACCCAGTTTCTACTAATCTGTGTATCACCATGAGACTACAGTAGACTGGTGAGGTTCTGGTGGATTTTTTTCTCCTTCAACAGCTACACAACATCTCTCTGATTCTGACTATTATATATATATATCTTCCTGCCTGGCTATAATTTGCTAGGTCATTGCACAAAATCTACTTTATTAACCAATGGTAATAAAACATATTCACAGCAAACAGAAGGGAATCCCACATTATCTCCCTTTTTCTGTCTTATTTTAAATTTAACATAGTAAAATTTTATAAAGCAAAACATGTTCAAGCAAAAATTATAGTTGCAATATTTAGTCTCTTTGGAATCTGGAAAAAGTAAAGAAAATATAATATCTATTTTATCTTTGTGAGTCTAAAATTTTATATCTAATTTATCTTTATTATAACTAAGAAAACTTATAATTATCTTTCTTCAAGTCTTTAAATACCCCAGAAAGATGTAATATTACATAAGTAAACAGGAAGTACACTGTAGCAACTTCCAAAACTTTAGAATTTACAGGCACATCTTGCTGCCAGAATAGTCACCCAAAGTTCTTTTCTAATGTTGGGGCGCCCATCTTCAGCCTACAGACCCATAGTGTCTAACAGACTTTTCCATAAAGCAGGAAATTTGAAAGGCTGTTTTGCCTATCTTGGCAGTTTGTCAGTCACATTCTACTATATCCTGCAGAATATCTGTCATTTTCTTCTGTGAAGCAGGAACCCTGAAGGACTTTTGTAATGTTCAGCAGTCACTTTTCGGTTGATCCTTCATGTCAAGTTCATACAGTGTATCATAAAGCTGTCCATACAATAGCAGTTTCTTGCACAAATGGCTAGCAAACTCTTTGATGCCTCTTCAATGCCCATCATCCTCTTGAAGTAGATTGGTGCTTCCAGGAGCAGACATGTATCATTATCAAGAAAAGTTTAAGTTCTTAAAAAAAAATTAGATGCTGTATTCTTTAGTTCTTTGAGAGTTGAAGATTATCTACCTAACTGAAATGTATCTGTGTATATCTAGAAAACATAATTAACATGACTAAATTTGACTATTATAGATCACTACATATTAATCTGTATTTCTTAACCATACATTGCATTTTTAAATGAGCTGCAAAAATATAATGCCTTAAAATTTAGTAGAGATAATTATACACTGTGTAATGAAATTAACCATAAATTTGTATCAATGGATCAAGGTCCATACCAATGCAAGGTATTCATTTGCACATCATATCCCCCATTTAAAGAAAATAAATATTTATAAAAATAATTTTGGGAATTTTGGCATAGTTTTTTTTTCCAAACCACTCCCTGTTGTTTCATGGTCAAAGTACATTTAGGATTCATGGAGACCTATCAGGGGGTCTTGGTCCATCAAATCACATTAGCCTGTAAGAAATCCACAGGTTCTCATCTTCTGTGGAAACAAAAAAAGAACCTCTTTTTCGTTGGTTTAGCTTAGGAGCCCCCAGAATCAAATATCTCTCTGCAGTCAAAATTTTCAAAGAAAATACAGTAATATACATAATCCAGTCTCTCTGTGAATATTCCAGTTTTACATGGTTTATTATTCTTTACTCCCCAAATCTAGGGTTGTACTCTTTTATATTACTTTTACTATCTATTTCAAGAGTTTATTTTAGTCTTTAAAAATATTTCTTTTCATAACTGCCTATACTCTTTTTCTTCCCTTTCCCTAGCCTAAGTACATTTACCCAACTCTGTGACCAATTAGATGTCTTTTTTTTCTGAATAAGTCTTTATTGCATATCTGTATAATTTTTTGACCAGGAGTTCCTCTTGAAATGCTAAACAGCATGGCTAAGATTAAGGCTACTTTGTCTTTTGGTCCTGTCCAGTTCAACATGGCAG
Source organism: Ondatra zibethicus (assembly GCA_004026605.1). NCBI lineage: Eukaryota > Metazoa > Chordata > Mammalia > Rodentia > Cricetidae > Ondatra > Ondatra zibethicus. Next base: position 62,200 of record PVIU01001530.1, on the reverse strand, counting down.
ATGTACATTCACCACAAACTCTGTGTTGTGAGCTATGCTCACACTTCAGCTCCAGGGATAGAGCAGTTTCTGTAACCATTAAGCCATTTGTAACATGCTATTCACAGACTACATTAAAGTGCAGGAACTCCTAAAAGAGTCAGAGGTTATTCTACCAGCACAAACAAGGAAACTGCCATTTTTAATAGAAGCTACACAGTTTTGTACTGCTAATATTGAGTCAGGAGACCTTCTCTTAGAGGAGAAGCAACTCTGCTCACTGCCAGCAAACAAAGCTTATCTGAAAACAAAATGCAGCTACCAACAAGCTGTGCTTAACTCTGTTCTTTTATGTCTAGAATACGTTCCTAAGCTCTCTTGGTTTTTATGTGGATGTAGTTGCCCTGCATTGGCCACTGTTTTGTAGACAGAGACTGCTCTTTTATTTTCAGATGCTCAGATATAAATAATCACATAGAAACTATATTAATTACAACATAATTTGGCCAAAGACTCAGGCATATTTTAGCTAGCTCTTGCATCTTGAATTCTTCTGATTTAATATTTACTAAAAAAGCAGTTACTTTCTACCATTGTAGAGTTCACGTCAAAAGCATGACATTGTCAAATTTGGAATCATATTTACTATATCCCATTTATTAAATTACTTTCATACCTTTTCTCATAAATAAACATCATTTACAATCTCAAGTTACTCAAAGTTGTTAGGAGGCATTTTTAATATTCATAAGTGTTCTTTACTCTCCCTTGCAATTTTATTGCAAAGGCAGCTAGAAAGTAATGTTAATATTGTCCAAGCACTACTAATGCTAATGGGAATTACAACACATCATGGAAATATATAATCAGTTAAGAGTGGATGTATAAAATTAATAATTAATTTATTGATTCAGAATTTAGAATAGGTAATAGTAAAACATGTCTTAACTCCAGCACATGAGAGGCTGAGGCAGATGGATCTTTATGATCTCTATGCCAGGATGTTATACATAGTGAGTTCCATGTTGACAAAAATTACATGATGAGATCCTGTCTCAATAAACAAACAAAAATAATTCAGTCATTAAATATAAGATGTTGGGAATGATATAGCTAATATACCTAATTATATCAATGTGAATCTGATAATTTACTGTTAAGTATTGTGAGTAATAGCTGTAGAATATTTAGGCAAAAGCTCCATTATTATATGAAATGAAAATATAAAGCAGATATTTCAAATACTGATTTCATGTGGAATAAACTGATGTATAATTTTATGTTATTATTGATTGCTGCGGGAGCTCTTTCCACTCCTTTAGCCAATAGCCTTTAAGATACCAGCCCACTGGGGCGTGGTCTATTTCATTTTAAAAAGTTGCGGCAGCCCTCCAGCTCGCTCTCTTGCTTTCAGCTCCCATTCAGAGTGCTAGACTCTCTGTTTGCGATGAGAGGATGGTGTTCTGTGAGTTTTTTCCTCTCCAATAAATAGCCCCTTTTCCAAACTGGTGTGGGATTGTTTTGTGGCTTTATCTGGCACCTCAACATTTGATTTTAGAACCACTCCCACTCCTCCCCAACCCTAGCTAGGCTGCCTGCCATGGGTTCGGCAGCTTGGCACAAGCCCTCCCAGCCCCGGCCTGAGCGTGGATTCAGCAGTTAAAATCTCCATGCCTCCCAGGATCCACGCTGCCGCCTGGTTTGATGAGTGTTTTTTAAATCCTCTTTACAGCCTAGGGCTTAGGCTGCCTGAGACAGTTTGCGGAATGCTGAAAATTCCCTGGGGCAAAAACTCCTTGGGACATTAAGGCAGCTCAAATAGAATCGCTGTTTGAAATCCCAGCAGTGGCTTTTGCAGCTTGACCCTTTATACCAGCATAGGAACCATTGACCAACAGCGCCTGGAACCTCTGCAGCAGCTGTGTCACGCCCCCTCAATAGGGTGGGAGCTGCGATCCCCAGCTGAGCAGCAGACAGACACCCAGGGCTAGCCGTGCTGTTTGCTGTTTGAAAGCTTCTGGGTTTCTGTGCCCTATACCCGGACTTTGGATTTCTTGCTCTGTGTATGGAATTGGTTTGGCTACATTTAACTTCTTGAGACTCAAATTTTCACCCAGTTTCTTAACAAGTATTAGGGCAGATTTTTATCACAGGATGTATCCTGACACCTTTCCATTGATTCAATTACTACTCGGAAATAGCGCTGTCTGCTGGTTAACAGGTAAAATGGCAGGTTTTGTTTTTAATGGGACTGTAGCCGTGTTTTTTGCTGAAATAACACGAGGCCTCTATGACCGTGGAGATACCTCAATTTACTGGTTATTAGGTCTCAGTTTTCTTCTTCATATTATGTCATTATTGAAGTATATGACATTAATTGACAAGAGTAATACCATGATAGGCAAAATTGACTCCATATCTAAGGGTACTAGGAACTTACCTGAGAGGGTCCAGGCTGTTGAATCGGACTTTCAGAAGTTATCCCAGAGTTTTGAGAAGGTAACAGAATATACCTCCAGGATGGCAACTTACATGATATCGTGGGGAATTTCAAGGAGGAGATGCTATCTTTGAAAGGAAACACTAAGACCTTGGAATCACAGGTGCAGAATGGGAACCAGAAAATTGATGCCATAGGGAAATCAATAGAAATCTTTGCAGGTCAGGAGATTCAAGCCTTACATGAGACAATGATTAAGAGATTTGAAATGATCGAGGAAATCATCGGAGCTGATGAACCAGGTGAGAACATACAAGGGCAGGATACGATGCCACTACCAGCTGTCAGAACTGATTTAGCCAGGGTTTTAGCCACATAACCTGTAATTTATTCTGACAAAGTGTCAACTTCTAAAGGCTCAAAGGGAGCCAAAGAAGCTAGATATACGCCAGTAGGAATGAATTACCTAAAGAAAATTAAGCAAGCCGTCATTAATTATGGCTTGCACTCTACATTTGTTAAGGAAATGATAAGGACTTGGGCTTCAAATGTCAGGGCTATTTCCCATGACTTCTCCCAGTTAGCATCAGTGGTATTATAAGATGGACCTTCCTTGATGTTTGGAGTTTATTTCAGAGAAGAATTCAAACATATGGAACAGCAAGGAAGGGCAAACGGTGTGGAGGGTTCCCAGGATGAAATTATTGGCATAGGAGTGTACGCTGATCCACAGATCCAAGCTCTTTATGATGAAGAAGTATTGTCCCTATGCTACAAAGCAGCCTTGAATGCCTGGGATAGGATACCAGAATCAAGTAAAAAGATAGAGTCATATACTAGGGTTAGGCAGGGACAGAGAGAACCCTATACTGACTTTGTTTGCAAAGATTAATTAAGGCTCTGAACATGGGAGTAACAGAACGAGAAGCTAGTCAACTAATTCTTGAATTGCGGGCTTTTGAAAATGCAAACTTAGACTGCAAAAAGATAATTGAGCATTTAGAGTCTAGATCAGCACTGATGGATGAACAGATCCAGCATACCTTCAATTTTCAGACCTTTAATTACAATGATGAATCTTGGGTAGGAGAAGTGATTTCCAAAGAGATGAGGGGACATCAACCTGCCAAATTTTTTAATTGTGGTAAATTAGGACACTTAAAAAGGGATTGCAGGCAAGGAATTTTTAGGAATAACACTTCATCTGGGAATGGCTGGAATAGGAAATCTCGGCCTTCAGGTATATGTAGGAGGTGTGGTAAAGGATGACATTGGACCAATGAATGCAGATCAACAACAGAAAGACAAGGCAACCTGATACCATTGGGAAACTACCTGAGGGGCCTCTCACAGGCCCCCAAGACAAAAGTGGCCCAGTCATTCCCAGTAACCATGGAGGACATGTCATACCAGGAAAATTAAAAACTCTAGAAGCTTCTGTGCAATACCATAAGGTTCTAAATGATGGCTCAAATTTGGAGGATAAGTCAGAAATTCAATTAGGAAGTAAGAAGCGTATATTTTGGCAAACCTCTATAAATTATCAGAGACCAAGCTGAGAGTACGTATAAATGGAATTGTGATTGTTGGCTTGATAGACACAGGAGCGGATGTGAGTATCATCACTCCAGAATCTTGGCATCCAAATTGGCCTCTTCAAGAGGCAGATGTTCAATTACTAGGAATTGGCACCATATCTCGAGTTAAACAAAGCACAAGATGGGTTAACTGTATTGGGCCAGAAGGTCAAAGTGGAAATCTAAGGACGTATGAGGCTGATATTGCAAAAAAATTATGGGTCCATGACCTGCTACAGCAATGGAATACCCAGATTGACATTCCTGCAATCCCAGGAACTCTTAATTCTGGGAAGGATGTAATAAGGTACTATGCACCAAGGTCACCAGCCACTCAGGCTATACAAGAACATATAGCAAATAGCAAACTTTAGAGGTTCCAACAGCCCTACCTTTAAAATGGCTAACTGAGAAGCCAATATGAGTTAAGCAATCGCCTCTAGCTGAAGATAAATTGCAGGCTTTAGAACAATTGGTACAGGAGCAATTAGATGCTCGACATATGTATTTGTTGTAAAAAAGAAATGTGGTAAATGGAGAATGGTGACATATCTAAGGGCTGCAAACAAGGTAATTCAACCTATGGGCCCTCCACAGTCTGGAATTCCTCTGCCTTTTGTGTTACCCAAAGAATGGTTTCTTATAGTTATTTATTTAAAGGATTGCTTCTTTACTATACCTTTACAAGAAAAGGATGGAGAAAAAATTGCCTTCACAGTGGCTACTTATAATAAAGCTCAGCCTAGTAGGAGATACCAGTTGACTGTCCTCCCACAGGAAATGCTCAATTTCCCCGCCTGTGTCAATACTTTCTAAGTCAGTCATTACAAATAATACATAAGCAATTCCCTAAGTCTATAATTTACCATTACATGGATGACATTTTGCTATCCGTTTCAAACATAGGTACTTTAGAAAGAATGTTTGAGGAAGTAAAGATAATTTTGCCTAAATGTGGATTACAAATTGCTCGTGAAAAGATTCAAAGAGGAGATTCTGTTTATTATGAGGTTACAGAATAGGTTTACAGAAAATTAGGACACAAAAGGCACAAATTAGGAGAGACTGATTACAGACTCTTAATGACTTTCAAAGATTGTTAGGAGACATTTCCAGTCTACTACCAGCTGTTGGGATAACACCTGATCTAATAATTCATTTAAACAAAACCTTAGGTGGTGATAAAGATTTGAATAGTCCCAGAGAATTAACAGCTGAAGCAAAAAAGGAACTGACAATGGTTGAGGAAAAATTACAGGAGGCACATGTGGATAGGGTGAATTGAAATCTTAGTTGTAGTCTAGTCATATTGCCCTTCAGAATTTCTCCTACAGGAATTTTAATGCAGAGGGAAGATATTATTTTAGAATGGATCTTTTTACCACACAGACCAAGTCAAAAATTAAAAACTTATGTAGAAAAGATCTCTGAGGTAATTATTGTTGTGATCATTTGGAGTCCTGGCCTCCAGGTGATCTTCCCTGCTAGAGATCTTTACTTCTGATTTGGGTTACTGAAAGCTGTGCTTCACAAGCATGTGTTGCCGTGAGGATCAGAGGACAAGGTTTTCACCTTTGGCCTTCTTGACTGTTGGGTATATAAGCCTCATTGGTGCTATTGAATAAAGGGCTTCTTACCAGTGACTAGAGGCTCATGTCTCTGTCTCTCTGTCTCTCTGTCTGTGTGTTTCTGTCTTTGTGTGTTTCAACCTCCAGCCTCTTGCCTGAAGCTCACAAACTGTATGGTAGTGCATAGAGCAGACTCAGGCATTGTGCACTGCAAATTATAAAGGGTAAACTGAGACTTTGTCAATTAGCAGGTGGAGATCCAGCAGAAATTATAGTGCCTTTCACTACTGATGAAATAAAAACGTTATGGGAAGACAATGAACCATGGCAAAGAGCTTGTTCTAATTTTCTTGGAAAAATTAATAGCAACTATCCCAAAAGGGGCAGACTTAACCTTATAAAGAGAACTTCTTGGATACTTCCTCGAATTTTACATTATGCTCCAATAACTGGATCCCATACTTTTTATACTGATGCTAATAAATCATGGAAGGCAGGTTACAAATCAAACGAATTGAGTAAGGTGGAACAAAGCCCTTATACTTCTGTCCAGAAGGCAGAATTATATGCCATTCTTATGGTGCTAAGGGATTTTAAAGAACATATTAATATAGTCACTGATTCACAATATGCAGAAAGAGTTATCTTGCATATTGAAACCACTGAATTTATACCAGATGATACAGAATTGACTTCATTGTTTATCCAGGTACAAGACATAATCAGAAATAGCCTTTGTCCTATGTACATAACACATATCCGATCCCATATGGGTCTGCCAGGTGCTCTAGCACAAGGTAATGCAGAAATTGATCAGTTATTGATTGGAAGCATTTTGCAGGCCTCAGAATTTCATTAAAAACATCATGTCAATAGCAAAGGTTTAAAGAAAGAGTTTTTCATTATATGGCAACAAGCTAAGGAGATTATCAAGAGATGCCCTACTTGCTCTTTATATAACCAAACACCACTACCAGCAGGGACTAACCTGAAGGGTACTCGAAGGAATGAAATCTGGCAGATGGATGTGTTCCACTTTGAAGAATTTGGAATATTAAAATATGTACATCACACCATTGATACTTGTTAAGGCTTTCAGTGGGCAACTGCTTTAAGCTCAGAAAAAGCTGATTCAGTAATCACACATTTTTTAGAATTTATGGCCATCATGGGTATACCTGCACAAATAAAGACAGATAACGGTCCAGCTTATGTCTCTTTAAAAATAATACGATTTTTGCTTATTATAATATTAAGCATGTTACAGGTATGCCATAAAATCCTACAGGTAAAGCAGTCATAGAAAGATCAAATTGAACTATAAAGGATATATTAAACAAACAGGAAGGGGTGGAAAATGCCCCCAGAAATAGATTACATAATGCCTTATTAACCATGAATTTCTTAACGCTAATGAGGGAAAAATCTGCTGAACTAAATGTACCAGTTTATTTCAAGGATGTGCTGACCTCTCAATGGAAGCCAGGAGATGTGCTACGTTGGGGAAGGGGTTTTGCTCTTGTTTCCACAGGAGAAGAAAAATTGTGGATACCGTCAAAATTAATACTGAAACCTCTTGGTAACGAGAAATGACAATTCATCTACAATGATGATAATCATACAGGTGGTAAGAAAAACTTATAGGATGGGGGCAGGGATCTGTTCTTATCTCCACAGGAAAACACTCCTCAAAAAATTCAAGAGACCCTGGATGTTTGAATACTGACAGTTGGAAAAATAATTAGCCAATAGGGACTATCAAAAAAACAATTAAGTTCTGTAAGTATAAAAATCTAAGACATGTGTGTGTATTTATTTATATTTCTAAATTTATAGAGCTGGTTTTGGAAATGGACTCTGGCTCAGTCACTCTCTAATTCCAAGCCTGTTGTTAAGAGAAAAACCCAGAGTTTCTGGAGTTTTTTGTCTCATGTCAAGAGCCATGATATGGGACAGAAAGAAAAATTAATTTAGAAAGCATCTTTACTTTTCTTCATATCTATTTTTGTCTTTTTCATGACTTTCATTGAATATATACAACTGTACATAATGTTTAAGTTTTCCACAATGAACAATGAATTTTTCTTGCAGTTATCTTTCAAGTTTCCAGGAAGAAGATGGGGCCCCATAACAACAACTCCACCTGGGTGGTATGACATCATGATACTGATAGTGCTACTACAAGACCTATTTAGGGTACCAGCTGCACAAGACAGTTCCAACTTGGTTAGCTGAAATGGTGCACATCTTTTACAACGTTCTGGCCAGAGCTCCACAAAATATTCAGAGAATATTTGCAATCTTACCAGACATTAATCTTGAAATTTAACCATACTTTTACTTTCACAGGATCCACCAGAAAGACCGTTGCCCCCATGACAGCTGGAATTAATTCTAAAGGACGACGTCCCCTCTCCCAGTAAACTTTTCCTCGGGTTTAGGAAAATCATTTAGGAGTTGATTATAATTTGTATACAATTGAGGGTTGGGGGTGGAATTTTATAGGCTCAGGGATCTTTTTGAAAAAAAAAATGGAATGATGGGATAATAGATTGGTATTTGTGAGTTATTGTTTATAGATAATTACACTGGCATAGATTATTGTATATGGATACAAAGTTAAATTATATTGAATTTTGTATGCATGCATGTTTCTACCTCTGTTTAAAACATTTTTTATGTATTGATATATATTGTATTGATATATATCTTATTGATATATATATTTACCATATTGCAGTGCATATTTCTACCTCTGATTTAGTTACTTATATATTGTTTATGTATTGATATATATATTTACATATTGCAATGTATACTTGTATATTGTTTACATTTGGAGGGTCATTGTCCTCATTTATTGCACAGTTATTATCCTCTTAATCTTTAAGTTAGATAGGTATTAAGAGTTGTAGATCAATAGTCATCTATGTTTGTCATATTTATAGTTAGACTAGTCAGGTTCTTTAGAAACATGGATATTATATTCTGTATAAATAACCTTCAACCTCTTCAAAGAGCTGTAGAAAATGGCATTTAATCTAATTTAGAGATATGTGGTAGTGAGACACAAGTGCTCCTATCAACACTGATCTATTCCTGAGAGATTGTTGAGTGCCAAAGACACTCCATTTGGAGCTTGTCTTCTTCCTGGCAAAACCGGCCTCTGGGAAAGGAACTGCGCATACCTCAGCTACTGACAAAATATATAGTATCCGGAACTGGATAAGCCGAATTGTCAAATCTTGCCAAGACAGGGTAAGACAGTTTTGAAAATTTTCTTGCCTTTAAAAATAATATGTAAGTTATTTTAGGCCTTAGCCAAAGTTGGTCGATTCAAGGCTGCAAACATGACTTTGGGTGATTGCCCAGGTAGCCAGTTGTCTCTGTGATTTGTTGCATATTTTGGAAGTTGTTTGATTGAAATTCCTAATTACTTAGGTAATGTTTTTTCTCTTCTCAGATCTTCGATGGGGTTGAAGACTAGATAATTGTAGTTACTTTCCTCTCATGACTTTGCCAAGTTATTTATTATACAAGACTTAAGCTAGTTAGAATAGGATATTTGTTTTTATTGTATATAATTTCATAGTAGGTTTAGAATTCTCTTACTTAAACAAAAGGGGCAGTGCTGTGGGAGCTCCTTCTGCTCCATCAGCCAATAGCCTTTAAGAAATCAGCCCACTGGGGCGTGGTCTCTTTCCATTTAAAAAGTGGTGGCAGCCCTCTGTCTCGCTCTCTTGCTTCCAGCTCCCGTTCAGACTGCCAGACTCTCTGTTTCCTGTTTGCAACGAGAGGACTATGGTTTGGGACATAGATCTGTAAGTTTTTTTCCCTCCAATAAATAACCCCTTTTAATAATAATTTCCAAACTGGTGTGGGATTTCTTTGTGGCATTACGGAATGTACAAAAAGTTGCACTATATGTAACCAATATTATATTACTCCATGTAAGTGAATGATACTTGTGTTTGATTAATGAATATGTCTTAAAAACTGAAAATATAAGCGAATATAATTTTATGTATGTATTTTGCATATGCCATACATACTCATAATCGCTGTTGCAGACTCAGTATTGCTTTACTTCCAGATTATTCAACTAACATTAATATACTATATGTTTTATTTATATTTTGTCCAGTTATGAGATTACCTTTTTATTTTTAAATAATAATCAAGAATTAATTACTCAGTTTTCTCAATTTCAGATAAATTTTATATAATTTTTAAATATATCTGTGGGCCTATTGCATCTAAATTTGAGGCAATAAATAGAAAATTATTAATTTCAAGTGTTTTGTTATTTTTTCTTGTTTAACATTAAGAAAAGATGTAGTAATTTTGAAAGGATTGAGGATTCAAGATTAAAGGAAAACATCAATAGTGCTGGAAAAATACAGAGAGATGAGGAAATGAAAACTTTCTGAATGGTACCTTATTTCATTTCCCTGAAGAATAGTATAATTTATTTCTTATCTGGTTCAAATAGCTAATATTTCTTATTTAAATGAAAGGAACCTACATGTGCATATAGCAACACATAGAATATTAATTGATTTTGTACTTTATTATTATGTGATGGTAGAAGGCAGCTTGTTTGTCCCAGCTACCAAGAACCAAAATAATTACACAAAAAATGTATTAATTAAATCACTGCTGGACTCATTAGCCCTAGCTTATTAATTGCTAACTCTTGCATATTAATTCAACCCTTTTCTATTAATCTGTATATCACCATATTTCTGAGGATTACTGTCTCCAGTGGGGCTACATGGAGTCTATAGCATATCCCCCTTTAAATGTAAAACAACAACAAAAAAACATTTTATCAATATTTAGGAATATGGGTTTTGTTCTTCTCCAAACTGCTTCCTTTTGTTTATTGGGGAAGTATTTTGGGAGTATTCATAGTGACCATTCGGGGTGTCTTGATCCATCAAACCACATTAGTCTGGATGCAATCCATAGGTTCTCATCCTCTGTGGAAACAAAGGAAGACCCTCTTTTCCAAAGCGACATATCTTTGGCCTTAAATTTCAAAGTCAAGATACCTTTATGTTGGTTTAACTTAGCATCCCATATGAAGAAATGTCTCTCTGTTCTTAGCTCCTTAACAGTCAAAATATTTAAAGAAAACACAGTAATATGCATAATCCATACTCTCTGTGCATTTTCCATCTTTACGAGGCTAATTTTTTTTAATCTATTACTTTTAAATATTTATTTTATTGTTTTTACTCCTACTCTAGAACTACTGTACTCTGTCTCTTTAAAGACTTTGATATTTCTAAACCATTTACTTCTCTTTATAACTTTCTATATTCTTTTTCTTATCTCACCCAAACCTACATATATTTATCCAACACTGTGACTCATTTAGAGGTCTTTTCCATCTGAATTTGCCTTTATTGTGTATTTATAATTATGTTCTCACCAGGACTGCTTCTTAAAATGCTAAGCACTTCTTATGAACTTGAGCTATGACATTACTAAGGTATATACGGTATTATCTGCACAGTCCAACATATTAGAAGTCAGTTCACCACCTCGGCAAGCCGTGCACATTGCCCTAGTTCCAAGTATGCAGCCAGTCTATTTCGAGCCATTAAGCAGTTTATAACATGCTGCTTATAAACCCCATTGAATGTTCTGTCTTGTGAAAGAGCCAGAGGTCACACTTGCAGCATGGCTCAGCAAAATGGCATTTCAAAGCAGCACGGCTTTTTTTTTTTTTTTTTTAATTAGAAAAACTTATCTTAAAGGAACTGGGGCACACCACCATCAAAATGCTGGCTACCAAAAAGCCATGCTTAACTTTGTTCTTTTGCATATAGAATTCCTTTTTAAGCTCTCTTGGGTTTTTATATGTATGTAGCTACCCACGTTGGTGTGTCAATTTGTTGGAAGAGAGCTGCTAGTTAGTTCCTGGCTGCTTAGCCCCAAAATAATCACACAGAAACTGTATTAATTCAATCACTGCTTGTCCCTTCTTATTTGCTAACTCCAATAATTTAACCCATTTCTATTAATCTGTTTATTGCCATGTGGCTGTGGCTTACTGGTTAATATTCCAGTGCCTGTTTCCAGCAGGGTTTCATGGAGTCTTTCTGACTGCACATTTTCTCTCTCTGCATTCAGCTTAGTTTTCCCTGCCTAGCTCTGTTCCACTATTGCTCTGCTTTAGGCACTAAGTGGGTCCTTTATTTATCAGTGGTAATCACAGCATACAGAGAGAAATCCCACATCAATTATGTTTATTATATATAAAGATATAAAATATAGTGCAAAGATCTGTATATATAGATAATATGATTGAATTAATGTGATTAAATTAAGTAAAATTTGCATAAAATACCATGTTAATTTATAATTTGATATTATAATCTATTATTAAAATCTATGCATTTATGACATCACTGTTTTCAAAGTTTGCAGTAAGGAGGAGAGGGCTGCGTTCCCAGCACCTGGTTAGCTTATGGCCGAAATAATTACACTGAAACTGAATTCATTTAAACACTGCCTGGCCCATTAAGCTCTAGCTTCTTCTTGGCTAACTCTCACATCTTAAACTAACCCATATCTAGTAATCTGTGTATCACCACAGGGTCATGGCTTACCGGGAAGATTCTAACCTATGTCCACCCCAGGCCAGAGAAACATGGCGTCTGCCACACTGCCTTCTCTCTCCCAGCCTTCTGTCCTGTCTACTCCACTCACCTAAGGGTTGCTGTATCAAAAGGCCAAGGCAGTCTCTTTATTTAACCAATGAAAGCAATAGAAATGCAGAAGGACCTCCTACACCATTTCCCCTTTTTCTGTTTAAGCATAAAGAAAGGCTTTCACTTTAACATAGTAAAATTATATATAACAAAACAGTTATCAAGCAAGAATTACAGTTACAATATTTAGATCTAATTTATCTTTTATCATAACAAAGGAAGACTATAACTATCCATTCTTCAGCCCCATCAAAGACTCCAGAAGGATAAAATATTACATAAGTAAACAAGAAATAAGCAACTTCCAAAACTCTAGAAATAACAGAGATATCTCACTGCCTGTACAGTCACCCAAAGTTCCTCTGTACCATTAGGGCATCCATCTTCAGCCTATAGGCCCATAGTATCCAGCAGACTTTTCCATAAAGCAGGAAATTTCAAAGACAGTTCAGTCACTTTCTTCTGTACCCTGCAGAATGTCTCGCAGACTCTTTCATGAATCAGGAACCCCGAAGGATCATCTCAACTTTAGGCAAGTTCAGCAGTCTTTGCGTTCTTTGTGTCCAGTTTATGAAACAGTCCAGGCAAGAGCAGTTTCTTGCCCAAATGGCTAGCAAACTCCATAAGGAGCCTCTTCGATGCCCATCTTCCTCTTGAAGTAGCTGGTGCTGCCAGGAGCAGATGCATCTCATTGTCATGAAAAGTCCTAAGTTATTAAAACATTTTAAATGCCATATTCTGTAGTCTTTGAAAGATATGAAGAATGGCTATCTAACTGAAATATACCTCTATATATTTAGAAAATCTAACTAACATGACTACAAGCTTGACTATATCAATGATTATCTATTAACAACCTATATTTCCTAATTATACATTACCTTTTTAAATGAACTACACAATCACAATACCTTAATCAAGATCAGAAATACATATAACAAAATTGACCTTAAATTTATGTCAATAAATCAAAATTTATACCAATGTAAATTATTCAGCATATCTCTATCATATCCTCTTTTAAATGTAAAAGAACATTTATAAACAATATTTGGGAATATGGGCATAGTTTTTTATCTCCAAACTACTTCCTGCTGTATAGGGGCGCTGTCAATCAGATCTTTCATGATATATCCTGTGTGCTAGGTTCATCTCAGTCCGCGGTTGAGTGAAGTAATTTTCTGAAGGTGTTCATGGTGACCTTTCAGGAGGCCAGCGTCCATGAAACCATATTATTGGTCTGTAAGCAATCCACAGGTTCTCATCCTCTGTGAAAACAAAAGAAGAACCTCTTTTCCAAAACACCATATTCTTAGACCCGAATTTGGAAATCATGATGCCTTTAGAACATATATGTTGGTTTAATTTGGCAGGCCACACATTAAAATGTCTGTTTGTATTTAGCTCCTTCACAGTCAAAAAACTGAAAGAAAATGAAATAAAATACACAATCCAGACATCATGTGAATTTTCCATATTTACGTGGCTTATTATTTTTTTAAACTATGACAATCTGTAGTCTGTCTCTTTAAAGACTTTACCCCTTTTTTTAAGGCATTAACTTTATTTTATGACTCTCTATACTCTTTTTCTTTTCTCTCCCAAGCCTACGTACTTTATCTAACAGTATGACCCATTTAGAGGTCTTTTATGTCTGAATCTGTCCTATTGTGAATCTGTAATTTTTTAATGTACAGGAAAAGTTTTGCTTTGTGCTTTTAAAATGCTAAGCTCTTAAGAATCTAAGCATTGACAATTTCAGGTCAAATACAGGTACTGCCTACTTGCTCCGCCCAGTACAATATGGAGGAGTTGCTTGTGCCTCTGAGCCATGTGCATTGCACTGCTAGCATGGCGGGGCTGCTTGTGCCTGAGTCACTTGTGCCTCTGAGCCACAGCGCACATGGCTGAGGAAATCCACCATGCTCTCCCACCTGACTAAGCCTGATCCTGCCATCTGCCCAGTCAAGAAGAGCTGAGCCAGGCATGGTCTCAGCTACTTTCTTCCTGATCCTGAGTGGGCACACAAACATCTGAGCACACAAATGGTCCATAGCCGGAGATTGCACCAGCGGCAGGGCCCAGGAAGCCGTGTTTTAAAATGGTGCAGCTTTTTTCCTGCTGCTATTGCCGAGCCAGGAAATCTCTTTGCAGCACACCCCAGTAAAAACTCTCCCTCTCTCTCCTTCTTAAGCCCTCTCAGGTTTTAAAGTGGATTTAGCCCACCACATTGAGGCATCAATTGTAGTACGGAGGCACATGGCTGCGTTCCCGGTGCCCAGTTCAGTTGGTAGAGCATGGGACTCTTAAGCCCAGGGTCGTGGGTCCGGAAACATTGGGTGCCAATTTGTGGTAAAAAGGAGTGTGGGCCCCTTGTTCCATCCCTCCCGGCTCCCGTCTGTCCGGCTAGCTTAACTCGAAATAATTACATAGAAACTGTATTAATTAAATGACTGCCTGGCCCATTAGTTCTAGCCTCTTCTTGGCCAACTCTTATATCTTAAACTAACCCATATCTAGTAATCTGTGTATCACCACAAGGATGTGGCTTACTGGCATGAGTCTAACCAATGTCCATCTTGGGCTGGAGAGACATGGTGTCTGCCACACTTCCCTTCTCCCAAGCATTCTGTTCTGTCTACTGAGCCCACTTAAGGGCTGCCCTATCCAAAGGCCAAGGCAGTTTTCTTTTATTTAACCAATGAAAGCAATACAAATGAAGAAGCAACTCCTACACCAAAAGTTCTATTAAGTTATTAAATATCCTTGTCTGTATAAAAAGTTTTATTTTCATCTATTTTTTCAACTTTAGATGTATACAGTTTTGGTGTATGCTATTTTTATTCATTTGCAAGTTTATTTTTATAATTAAGCTTTATTTTTGGTTATGAGCCTAGCCTTTAGTAGCTGAGCCATCTCTCTAGCCCATAGTTAAACTTTATAAAACCAAAATTTCTTCATATTTGCTCATTTAATTTAAATTGTTGAATAAAGTTTTATGTCCTACATTTTGTCAAATTTATCCCAACTCAGATTCAGCAAAAAGTGACATTGTTGCCAACAGTATGTTTATTTTGCATTTGGAACAGTAGACATACATACACACACAAACACACACACAAACACACTTGTGAGTGCAGAAGTGCATGTGTTTCTGCATAATAATATATATTCATGTCTCCCTTGGGTTCTTCTACTCATTAAGTCTTTAAACTGCATCTTTTTTTACATAGCTGTTTCCTGTAGTTTAGTTTTTTTCATTTGTGAATATTATACTTATGAATGGAATTTTCAAATTTTGTTTAAACATTTTCCACAATTCTTTTCTATCATGTTAAAGAATATAATTAGTCATTTGATATACACATACAGAAAAATTATATATACATATACACACACATATACAGTGTACATATATGCATACACACACACACATATACATCTCCACAATCAAATATGTGTTTGTGATGTTGGTTTTGTTGTTTAAATAATCATGCTGATGATACTTTATGGGTATAGGTTTTTTTTTGACAGTTAGAGAAGAAGGAAACTCTATGTAAGTTTAAAAGCTCCAGACAGCTTTTATGCTTTATAAAGTCTTCTTACTATGAAGGACTTAAATTCAATTAAAAAGCTATTGACTAACTTCAGGGCATGTGTGCCACTATGTACACTTAGTGACACTGTATATGACTGGTCATTGTTTAGTTCATTGGCATCATTGCTGGTTAGGACTTTTGAATTCTTCCTTCTCTTGAAGATTGCATGATGACATTTAGTACCATGAAAGCTAATCTTTTATTATTAAATAAAAGGAAAAAACTTTTATTTCAGTAATGGACACCTGTTGTCTAGAAGAAACCTATCTTTGTTTTAAATTTAAGCATTTCCTTAGAAGAAAAGAGTGGAGAAAAAAAATCACTGTAATGGAATGGTGTGAAGAAACAAGAAGGCATTGCTATCCTAATATAAAAAAAACATACTTCAAACTAAAACCAACCAGAAGTGATAAAGGTAGCTTTATTCTAGTGAAAAACAATTTCCCAAGAACACATTAGTTTGCTAAACACTTATGAACCAAACTCAAATGCGCTTAAGTTTATTAAAGTGTATTACTGAAATTAAAGATGCATATTATCCTCAACCCATTTATAATAGATGACTTAAATACCTCACTTTTTTCTACAAACTTCCTTTATACACAAAACATCTTTCCTTGAACTAAAAGCAAATAAAACAAAACACAGTAAAAACACTTATAAAAATTGAAATCGGTGTTATTAAAGAGATTTATATTTTTTCAAATTTGTATTTTTAAATGCCTATATTGAATTTAAAAAGAGCACAATTAAATTATGTAATCTTGCAACTCAGAAATTCTGAAGTGCAATAGCAAACAAAATACAAATCCAGTAAAGACAAAGGGATAATAAAAATCACATTTGAAATTAATAAAGTAGAAACAAAACAATAAGATGAATAATAAATGACTCTGGTTCTTCAGAAAGATAAGAATAAAATACCATTGAGAAGCTAACAAGAGAGAAGAAGAAGGCATGGGTTTAAGGCACATATTAACAAAATTGAAATGATAAGACAAGCATTATAACAGGCAACACAGACATTCAGAATATTATTACTGAATACTTTAAAAGTTGTATTACTTTAAGTTGGGAAATTCAAAAGAAATTTATGAATTTCCAGATTCAGACAAACCAAATAGAGATCAACAATCAAAATAGACTCATATCAAATGAGACAAGAACAAACTAATAACATATATGAAAATTAAAGAACATTCACCAACTCATTCTATGAAGCATATTTCACTGAATACAAAATCAAGATAAGGACCAGACAACAAGAACAAATGAGAATGATACACAGATGCACTGATGATCAATGATTCCAAAATCCTTAATAAAATAATTACAAACAGAATACAAACATGCATAAATATAATATCCTCTATAGCATTGTAGACTTTATCACAGAGATGTGGAAATGACTAACAAATGCAAATAAATAAATGTAGTATAACACATAAAGAAATTTTAAAAATATGGTCTAATCCCAGCACTTGGAAGGCAGAGGCAGGCATATCTCTGTGAGTTTGAGGCCAGCCTGGTCTACAAGAGCTAGTTCCAGGACAGGCTCCAAAGCTACAGAGAAACCCTGTCTCGAAAAAAAGAAAAATAGAAAACATGATCATTTCAATTGTTGCCAAATGATCTTGAAAAAAAGTCCAACATGAATTTTGATAAAGGTCTAGAGAGAATAGATCTAGAGCAAACATGATTTGATTTGATGATACATATGAGAAATTCATAGACAACATCATCATAAATAGAGGCAAAAGTGAAACAATTACACTGAAATCAGAAATGATACTGGGTTTCCTACTTTATTTACTATTTGTCAATATGGTTCTGGAAACAGTCCCTGGAGCAGTAAGGTAGAAAATTTAAAGTAAAGATATACAAATATGATAAGAAGAAATCAAATATCCTAATTTCAGATATCATAATATGCATAAGATATCCAATAAATTCTACCAGAAAATTTCTAGAAAGTATCAATAATTTCAGCAATATACATGGTTAAAGAAACAAACTCCAACAACAAACATACAATAAAAGAGATAATGGATAATAACATAAAACGAATCTACCTAACTAAGAAAGTAAATAGTGCTACAATAAAAATTTAACTGTCTGAGAAAAAGACACTAGGAAATAAAACCTTCTATCATGCCCATGGGTTTGTAGAATTAATATTGTCAATAATGATTATTCTACCAAATTCATTAGCAGATTCAGTGTAATATCAGTTAATATCACCATTTTACTCTCCACACAAGTACAAAAGAGTATTTAAGAAAGAAAACTGAAACAGTACCACAAGGACATCATATATTCAAAGAACAAATAATGTTGGAGTGGTTACTGTTGTGTTCTCAAGATATAGAATCTTATGAATAAAAACAACATCATGTTTGCAGGAAGTTAAGGCCTACCAGGTCAAAAGAAGCGAACCTGGAGTCTGCTTAGAGCTGTGAGTGCCTAACAACAGGCCCTGTCAGAGGTCCTGATTATGCCTAGCCAATAAGAGACGAGTATGAAATGACAACTGTCAGTGGATCAGAACGCCTGGGTTTTGGGAGGGTATCTAAGTTTTTCCTCGCTGTAAACCTCTACCTAACTCTTGGTGTCTGTGGTCCTTGAAGTCACACCTTTTCAGCTCCCTCCCCTGAGGAAGACCTTAGTACCCAACAACATTTGGCAATCAGAAGAGAGGATTCTCACAGGTTTTGAGGTTGCCTGCTCAGAGTCCTTTTTCCATTTTGGCTGTAATTTTTGTGTTTTGCCAGGCACGGGTTCTAATCATCTTCCTCTCCTCACACAAAATGATGCACAGTGCACCCAAACAGTATATATTTGGTGAAAGGCCCCCCAGTCTCTTCAGTAGGTAAGCATTGGGATCCCATCCTTTCTTCTTTGGAAAGGCCCCTTAGTCTCTTTGGCAAGTAATTATTGGTACACCCATCCTTTCTTTTGTGTTTGTCTGCACATCTGGTTAGGAAAGCAATATATATATATATATTTCTGTTTTAGTTCAAGCAGCATCTCCATATAAGAACTGACCCCCCAGGAGGCAGACCCAAGGCTCAGCTCATGAATCCCAGTCCTCATCAGGAGACACCATGTGGGTATATGACTGTGGTCTAAAGAACCACAGAAGTTCTCCACTAATCACTAGACATACGGTCTGATATAATTTCCCAACCGTGTTGACTGCTGATCACTAGCTGTCTCTCTCAGGGGGGTGCTGACAGGCAGTGTGGAGTGACCTGTCATCTGTCAGAGTGCCACATTCACCTCAGCAGGGAGAAGTGCAGTTCATGAAGGCATGGGAGATGGACTGGAAGGCAGTGCTGGCCAGGATTGAGATGTGTGAGTTGTGGCTGGTGTGAGCTTCCTGCTTGACTGAGGTCTCAGGGTGCTGTCCAAGCTTAGAGCATAGGTGACACTCTGAGGTATGGGCTCAGAGGTAATTGGCTTCCCTAGCCTTGGTGTACAACTCAACCACATTGAAGGCGCTGAGCCCCTCTCAGACCTCTGTTGGGCTGTATACCTGTCATCTTAGCCACCTGCTTCTTCTGGGGCTTCTGTAATTCCTTTTGGTTCTCTAGGTCTGCAGCCCTGTGCAGCTGACACTGCAAATCTTTCCGTAGTGCATGCAGGGTGACCTGGGTACCATCTTGGGCTTCAGTAGCCTGTCTAGTAACTACAACATGTCACTTGTAAACATGGGGTCCCAGATCCCACAGCCTGGGCTTCCCCAGGTGTACGAACCCACCAGAGACTTCTGTGCTCCCTCTTGCTTCTATTGGACCTGCTGGGACCTTGGTAGTTGTCTGAGCTGTGGGAGCTTGGGCCAAGCTGGCAGAGAGAGGCTGCAGCTGGCTGCTCTGGTGTGTCCTCACAGCTCCTAGACCCCTTAAACTCTCAGTAGATGGTGGGTAGATGCAACAGTGGCAAAAGCTTCATGCTTCTGTCAGTGTATGCCCCTGACTACTTAGGGATGATCTTCAGTTGGGTGCTGCTGGCACATGGGCTTCTCAGGTGGTGCTGCTAGAGTCATGGTGTCAATGCCAGGCACCTGTGCTGTGCACTAGTGGTATTGAAGGACAAGAAGCAAACTGTGCACATGGAGGTACATGCCTGCAATCTGCCAGACTGGGATCATTTTCCAGACACGGAAAAAGTAGAATGGCTAAATAAGATGCTAAAGCACATGTAACCCTTTATCTTTCAATTTATTTAGAAGCCCTTTTGAGAAACCATAGAATGAGGGAGCAAATGCCCACCTCAGCACCATTAGTTTAAGAAAAGAAACATGGGTCAGCAACACCTTAGAGTCAACGGTATTAAGATTTGTACTAAAATTCTAAACAAAAGACAAACTGTTCTGAACTTTCAGATTAGTTTTGTAGGAAATAGTGAGGTTGATTTAGAGATCAAATGATAATATTATAGAGCTTGTATGGAAAGTTTTCAAATTCATGGGTAAATATGGGTGATCCTGGAGCCCTTGATTGATGACATGCCATTAGTTAGAGCATTGTCTATCTTCTTCCTAAAGAAACCACATTTAGAGATTAACTGTACAGGACTGACTAATCTTTTTGAGATTCCTCTACTGAATGATTTATCTGATACTATAATTTTGGATATAATATCAAACTAAATGACAATCACTTGCCAAAAAAAAAAACAAAATCTATTCAGGGCTCTATACACTTTTAATAAAGATACAGCCCATGCAGTCCCCTCCTCCACTCCCATTCCTCACATCACACTTTCCTTTTCAGATTCCAATAAAAATTCTGAGAACTGAGCAATGGTACCTATCACATTTTAGATCTCACTACTTAAACAGCTATATCTCCTTAATTCTTAGAAAAAGTTGTAGTCCCAATTCAATTTAAAAAAATCAAAGCTGACTTTGGAGTTGGAGTGTGGCTTTTTCCTTCTCTAAACCCAAACATGTTAGAAGAAAAGTTCAGAGTTTCTGTCTTATATCAGAAGAACCACATAGTGTAGGACAGAAGAAAACCAAAAATCTAGGTACTATTGCTGCCAAAACTCTGTTATTTCTCCAAAATTCTACTTCTCACCTTTCTTATTTTTTTTGACTCTTTAGTATGTTTCTTTGGTTAAACAACTTAAGTATATATTGAAGACTGATAGGTAAAATAAATAGATAGAAAAATAGATATATAGATGATAGATGGAAGACAGCTAGCTAGCTAGATGATACATAGGAAGATAGAGATATGATAGAAATAGACCAATAGATATATACAAAGATAGATGACAGATAGAAAATAGAGATGATAGATAGATAAATGATAGACAGATGATAATAGATGTGACATATATATTCAGTAGCACAGCATTATATTTCATCATTTTTATCTTATTTTTAATTATTTGTAAGTGTATATGTACCTATGTGTCTGGATGTATAGTCCTGCCTATTCCTCTCAACAATTCAGTGAGTTTCTGGGATTCTGGATGAATTTCCATATCACTTGCATACCCTACATTCCACAGGGACAAGAAAGCCATTGGGGGAAAGGGCAGACAGAGCTCTTAAGAAAGTGTTGGTCAGGACTATCTCACCAGAGGCTAAAGGAGATTCCCATCTGGCCTTAACAGAGGTCCTTTTCCATGTGAACTTCCACAGTTTTGATTACAAGGGACTCAGCCCAGTTTACAAGTACTGGACATCCCTGCCAAGGAACAGACCCTGGCTGCTGGTGAGAAGAAGAGATCTTATCTCCCTCCAATGGCAGCCTCCAGCCCATCTGTTAACACACTGGAATGTAAATGAAATGCTTGTGTTTTCCCTCAGAATGCCACAACACCAGTGTGGGTCCTGGTAAGAGATATGCATCCAGGCATGGGTCAGTCTGCTTCCCCAGGGAGGGAGTAACCCAGGATGGGTAATGTACTTATGCCCCTTTCTTCTTCTCACTGTCCCAATAATAAATTGATGTATTAACGACAGAGTCTTATAAGAGTTTTATAAGCATTCAATACTTCTAGGTCTAAGAATCCCAAAGTAAGACAAAATATTAAAAGAAAACCATAATTTTATAGGAAAGAATGTGATCTGAAGAAAAAGGAAGCTAATTTTGTAAAAATTAATGAAAAGACCATGATCGACTGTCTTTTATAAACTGTATTATGAAGAATTAGTGGAGGAACATATTTCAAGTATGCATTACTAACAAATGCATGTGATTACATGTGATCTAAATGTGTCTTTTAGAAACACAGTTTAAAAAGATTTTCCAAGATAATAAACCAAAGAATTAATTTCTCTGAACTTATTACATGGAATATTATAGAAATTTTAAAGAGAATGAGGAAAATAATGGATTCATTTTTCTTCAAATGTTTAATCAGTCTGGATACCTCTGTCTTCCAACCCAGTTGAGTATAATTTCTTAAAACGGCATGGTAAAGGGGCCTTCGTACAAACTAGGCTAAGACGGAAGGAAGGCTGGGGTTGGGAGAGAGAATGTAACACATTTCTGAGGCTTTTTGAAGGAATTCTACCACTTTAAAAACTCAAAATGCATAATAAAAGGTTAAATAATCATACAAATTTTAAGGACAATTAAAAACTTTTTTATGCTGAACATACCAGACTTGGTTTTAAAATAGACTCTTTAAAAACCTTTGATCCTGTGTGGTGTGTTTCCACAGCCTTCTCAGCACATGCAATAAGCAAACTAGCTATACCCAGCCTTTCCCGTGAGCGCATGGGGTCCTTTGCAAAGCAGCAATGCAGCAAGAGATGGAGGAAGGAGTAGAAGCGGCAAGAACAAGCCACTCAATCTTAGAACAGAGACTCAAACCCCAGCAAACCTATTGTCTTTGAAGAAAAGATGGAAATAAGTGGAAGGCCTTGAAGCGTTATGGGCAACCTCACCTCAGGGAGCCAAGAAGAATACTTTTGGATAACTGTATCGTGGGAACTAATTGGTGATAACTGCTGTATGTATCCTGCTGAGAACACTGGCTGCAGAGACCAGCCCTTTACTATCTTGTATCAGGACATGGATGCAGTATCAGGATACTCTGTTACTGCTGATATCTTCCAGATGCTAGCAACAACCGGCTACCCTGGCGCCTATTATATTTTCCAGATCAAATCTGGCAACAAGGGTCAAGAGTTCTACATGCGGACAACAGGGCCTATCAGTGCCACCCTGGTGATGACACGCCCCATCAAAGGGCCTCGGGACATCCAGCTGGACTTGGAGATGATCACTGTCAACACTGTCATCAACTTCAGAGGCAGCTCCGTGATCTGACTGTGGATATATGTGTCACAGTACCTGTTCTGAGCCTCGGGCTAAGGCCTCTGACACTAGGAAGGGACAGGAGGAAGAGTCCAGCAAAAATGAGAGCAAGACAGACATTGCACCTTTCCTGCTGAACATCTATCTCCCTGGGGCATCAGCCCAGGAACCTGCCCCCTACCTGTACTATTGCCAACTGTCATTCTGAAAATGATGAATTCTAAGATCTCCATATAGGACAACAGAAGACCAAAGTAAAATATTGGCAGAAAAATAGAAGGGACCAGGTATATATCAAATTTTACCTTTCATGTGGAAGCCCTATAGTACTATCCATTAAAAAAAAGATGTAAAACCTGTGTTTTATTATCTTTACCTTTATAAATGTCCTATAGTATTCAGGACAAGATAAAGTATCAAAACTTCTTAAAAATATGTCCAGAAATGAAATGGCACTAGTCAAAGTTCTAATGAACTAAAGATGCTCTTAAGACTGTAAGTTAATCAGCAGTTACTAGAGAAGAACATGGAATCAATAGAACTTAAACATCAAATTAGATTTCAAAAACACAAAGAAACTGCAAGCTTTTATCCTTATCCAAACAGATAAATGTGGTCTTCACTCTTTTCAGGGAAACTTCTTTTTTCAACAGTCTAAGACCATTAGATAAAACTACAAGCAATCAAAATGAAGAGTGGTTGAGCCCAGTCCCAGTGTATTTATCTGCAATACATTTCCACATGAAAGGCTCAGGAAATATAGCACAGGAGAATGAAAAAAAAGTATAGGAACCAGAGGATTGGAGAAATTGGTGGGAGATTGCATCTCCTAGTAACATCTATGTTTATACCCATAAATTTTCACCAACAAAATTTCACAAATGTTAGCTGAACAAAGATTACACAAATGAACAGGCTACAATGCATAGGAAAAAGCCAATGATACCTTAATTTTATACAAATAATCATGGAAAAATGAGGAAATCTGGGAGCAGTCTAGGTGGTCTTCCCAGGGAAGCACACACCAATTGGGTATACAACACTAAATAGTTAATTCTGAAAATAAATATACAATCAGTTTTATATGGACTGAAGATGTTACATTTAGGGATGTAAACACAAAACATATATCCATGCATTACAATTTACTGAAAGAGAGACTATGGATTTGAAAGAGAGCAAAGAAGAGTTTTGGAATTTTGGAAAGGGAAGAAAGTAATGTAATTATATAACACTGTCAATAATGAAGTAAATTTTTGTAGACAGAAGTCTCTGTCCTGCCCAGTCCCAAAGAAACACAAAGAGGTTTATATTAATTATAAACTGTTTTGGTTATTAGATGGCTTATTATTAACTAGCTCTTACAGCTTAAATTAACTCACAGTTCTTGTCTATGTTTAGTCATGGCTTGGTATCTTTTATCAGTGAAGCATTTTCATCTTGGTTCCCCTGCATCTGGCTGGTGACTGACTCTCAGACTTTCATTATCCCAGAATTCTTCAACTTTGCTTGCCCCACCTATACTTCCTACTCATCTACTAGCCAATCAACATTTTTAAACCAATATAAAGTATAAATCTTTATAGTGCACATGAGCATTATCCCACAGCACATTTTTTTTTTCTCTCAACATTCAGTTTAGTTTTCCCCATCTAGATTTTTTCTGCCCTGCTACAGGTCCAAAGCAGTTTCTTTAATTATTAACCAATAAAAGTAACACATAGACAAAAGAACTTCCCACACCATTTCCCCTATTCTGTTTAAAGAAAAAGAAAGGTTTTAAATTTAACAGAGTAAAATTACATATAACAAAACATGTATAAAGCAAGAATGACAGTTACAAAATTTATATATACTCTATAGTTTATCATAACTAAGGGAAACTATATAAATATCTATTCTTCAACTCCATCAAAGACCCCAAATGGACATAGTATTACCTCAGTAAAAAGAAAGTGCATTGTTAGCAACTTCCAAAGTGCTGGAATTGACAGAGACATATCACTGCCTGGAGAGTCACCCAAAGTTCTTCTGTACCATTGGGGCATCCAGTCGTCAGCATGCATGCCCATAGTATCAAGCAGACTTTTCTATGAAGCATGAAATTTCAAAGATAGTTCCACCTGTATTGGAAATTTGTCACTCACTTTCTTCTGTGACCTGCAGAATGTCTGGCAGACCCTTTTGTGAAGCAGGGATGCCAGAGGACTGTCTCACCTTTAGGCAAGTTAAGCAGTCATTTTTCCGTGGGTCTTGCATGTACAGAATAACATCAAGAAGTCCAGGAAAGAGCAGTTTCTTGCCCAAATGGCCAGCAACTCCATAAGAAGTCTCTTCGATGCTCTTCTTCCTCTTGAAGTAATTGGTGCTGCCAGGAGTAGATGTGTCTCTTCATCATGAAAATTCCTAAGTTATTAAAACATTTTGAATACCATATTCTGAAGGTCTGTAAGACCAGAAGAATATCTTTCCATTTAAAGCACATCTCTGTACATCTAGAAACTCTAATTAAGCTTGACTATTATAGTTGATTATATACTTACATATATTTCTTAATAATACATTGCATTGTTAAATGAACTATACAAACACAGTACCATATATATATATATGGTCATAGCATAACAAAATTGACCTTAAATTTGTATCAATAAACCAAAATCCATATCAATACAAAGTGTCATTCTCTATAGCTTATCCCCCTTTAAATGTAAACAAATATTTATAAAAAATTATTTAGGGATTTTGGGCATAGTTTTTTAGAAACTGCTTCCTGGTTTTTGTTGTGTGAAGTAATTTTGGAGGGTGTTCACAGAAACATTTCAAGGGTTCTTGGCCTATCAATCTGCATTAGTCTGGAATGATTACACAGGTTTTTAAAGTGTGAAAAAATCCCACACTAGTTTGGAATTATTATTGAAAGGGTTATTTATTTGAGGAGAAAAACTTACAGAACACCATACTAGAGAACAGCCCTATACACTACCAGAAAAGGAGTCTAGTCGCCGAACTGGAGTCCAAAGCAAGAGAGTGAGAGGAGGGCTGCTGTTGCATTTTAAAATGAAAGAGACCACATCCCAGTGGTCTGGTATCTCAAAGGCTATTGGCTGAAGGAGCAGAAAGATCTCCCGTGGCACCTTTAAGTAAGAGAGTTCTAATCCTACTACAAAATTATATACAATAAGAACAAATATTCTATTCTAACTAGCTTGAGTCTTATATAATAAATAACTTGGCCAAGTCATGAGAGAAAAGTAACTACAATTATCCAGTATTCAACCCAATCAAAGATCCGAGAGGGAAATAAAGTTACCTGAGTAATTAGGAAGTGCAGTCAAACAACTTCCAAAATATGCAACAAATCTGAGAGACAACTGGCTACCTTGACAATCACTCAAAGACACGTTTGCAACGTTGAAGCAACCAACTTTGGCTAAGGCCTAGAATAATTGACAGATTATTTTTAAAGGCAAGAAATTTTTCAAAACTGTCTTACCATGCCTTGGCAGGATTTGACAATTCTGCTTATCCATTTCTGGATACTATGTATTTTGTCAGTAGTTGAAGTATGGGCAGTTCCTTGCCCAGAGGCTCGTTTTGCCAAGAAGAAGACAAGCTCCAAGTGGAGTATCTTTGGTGCTCAACAATCTCTCGGGAATAGATCAGTGTTGCCAGAACGATTGTGTCTCACTACCACAGAACCGTAAGTTAGATTAAATGCCATTTTCTACAGCTCTTTGATGATGTTGAAGATTATCTATTTATACAGAATATAATCTGTATGTATCTAAAAACCCTGATTAGTATAACTATAAATATGACAAACATATATAACTATTAATCTGTAATTCTTAATACCTATCTGACTTAAAGACTAACACAATAAACAACTGTGCAATAATTGTAGACAATGACCTCCAAATGTAAACAATGTACAAGTATACACTGCAATATGGTAAATATATATATCAATACATAAAAATGTTTTAAACAGAGGTAGAAGCAGGCATGCATTCAATATTCAATATATTTTAACTTTGTATCCAATGTAATTGTCTATAAACAATAACTCACAAACACCAATCTATTATCCTATCATTCATTTTTCCTTTTTTTTCCAAGAAGACTCCTGAGTTTATAAAATTCCTCCCCCAACCCTTAACCATATACCAACTATAATCAACCCCTAAATGATGTCCCTAATTCTGAGGACAAACTGTGCTGGGAGAGGATACGTCGCCCTCTAGAATTACTTCCAACTGTCATGGGGGCGACGTTCTTTCTAGGGGATCCTGTGAAAGTAAAGTGATGGTTAAATTTCAAGAACAATGGCTGATAAAAATTTTGTGGAGGTCTTGCCAGAATGTTGTAAAAGTTGGGCACCCTTTCAGCTAACTAAGTTGGAACTATCTTGTTCAGCTGGTACCCAAAACAGGTCTTGTTGTAGCACTATCAGCACTATGTATCATGACATCATATCAACCAGGTGGAGTTGTTGTTATGGGGCCCCATCTTCTTCCTGGAAACTTCAAAGATAACTGCAGGAAAAACTCATTATTCATTGTGGAAAACTTAAACATTATTTATATAGACATATACAGTCATATATATTCAATGAAAGGCATGATAAAGACAGAAATGGATATGAAGAAAAGCAAACATGTTTTCTAAATTCATTTTTCTTTCTGTCCCATATCATGGCTCTTGACATGAGACAGAAACTCTGGGTTTTTCTCTTAACAACAGGCTTGGAATTAGAGAGGGACTGAGCCAAAGTCCAACTCCAAAACCAGCACTATAAATTTAGAAATATAAATGTATATCTTTGACTTTTATACTTAGAGAACCTATTAGGTTTTCTTGATGATTCCTATTGGGTAGTTATTTTTCCATCTGTCAGTATTCAAGCATCCAATGTCCCTTGAATTTTTCAAAGTTGAGTGGTTTCCTGCGAGGATAAGAACAGAACCCTGCCCCCATCCTATATGTTTCTCTTTCCACCTGTATGATTATCAGCATTGTGGCTGAGTGGTCATTTCTCCTTTCCAAGAGGTTTTTCCTCTTCAAAGCAAAACTTTATTAATTTTGATGGTATCCACATTTTTTCTTCTTCTGTGGAAACGAGCAAAACCCCTTCCCCAACATATTATATCTCCTGGCTTCCATTGAAAGGTCAGCACATCCTTGAAATAAATGGGTTGATTTAGTTCAGCAGTTTTTCATTATCCAATGTCTTTCTGCTGCTTGTCCCTTTCTCTTGGTTTTAAGAAAATTCACAGTTAATAAGGCATTTTGTAATCTATTTCTGGGGGCATTTTCTACCCCTTCCTGTTTGTTTAATACATCCTTGAGAGTTCCATTTGATCTTTCTATGACTTCTTTTTTTACAACAAACACAGGAGAATTCCAAGGGCTAGTTGACTTTTCAATATGTCAAGCATCTAATTGCTCCTGTACCAATTGTTCTAAAGCCTGCAATTTATCTTCAGCTAGAGGCGATTGCTTAACCCATATTGGCTTCTCAGTTAACCATTTTAAAGGTAGGGCTGTTGGTACCTCAAAATGTTTGCTATTTGCTTTATGTTCTTGTACAACCTGACTGTCTGGTGACCATTGTGCATAGTACCTTATTACATCCTTCCCAGAATTATGAGTTCCTGAGACTGCAGGAGTGTTAATCTGGGTATTCCATTGCTGTAGCAAGTTATGGCCCGATAAATTTTTTCAATACCAGATACATATGGCCTTAGCTTTCCTCTTTGACCTTCTGGCCCAATACAGTTAACCCATTTTGTACTTTGTTTAATTCGATATGGTTCCAATTCCTAGTAATTGAACATCTGCCTCTTGAAGAGGTCAATTTGGATGCCAAGATTCTGGAGTAATGATACTCATATCCGCTCCTGTGTCTATCAAGCCAACAAGCACAATTCCATTTATATGTACTCTCAGCTTTGGGCTCTGATCCTTTATAGAAGTTTGCCAAAATATATGCCTCTTATTTCCTATTTGAATTTCTGACTTATCCTCCATATTTAAGCCATCATTTAGAACCTTATGGTATTGCACAGAAGCTTCTAGAGTTCTGAATTTTCCTGGTGTGATATGTCCTCCATGGTTGCTGGGAACGACTGGGCCACTTTTGGCTTGGGGGCCTGCGAGAGGCCCCTCAAAGAGTTTCCCAATGGTATCAGGTTGCCTTGTCTGTTTGTCATTGATCTGCATTCATTGGTTCAATGTCATCCTTACCACACCTCCTACATATACCTGAAGGCCAGTTTCCTATTCCTGCCATTCCCAGATGAAGTGTTATTCCTAGAAATCCTTGCCTGAAATCCCTTTTCAAGGTGTCCTAATTTACGACAATTAAAATATTTGGCAGGGTGACGTCCCCTCATTGTTTTGGAAATCATTTCTCCTACCCAAGATTCATCATCATAGTTAAAGTTCTGAAAATTCATGGTATGCTGGATCCATTCATCCATAGGTGCTGATCTAGAACTTAAAGGCCCAATTATCTTTTTGCATTCTAAGTTTGCAATTTCAAAAGCCAGTGTATATGACTCCTTCTTTTTCCCTAGTTCTGGTATTCTTTCTATCTCAGGCAATCAAGGCAGCTTTGTGACATAGGGTCAATACTTCATCATAAAGAGCTTGGACCTATGGATCAGCATACACTTCTACACCAAGAATTTGATCCTGTGAAACCTCTACACCTTTTGCTCTTCCTTGCTGTTCCATATGTTTGGATTCTTCTGAAATAAACCCCAAACATCATGGAAGTTCCATCTTCTAACACTGCTGATGCTAACTGGGAGATATCATGGGGCCTAGCCCTGACATTAGAAGCCCAAGTCCTTATCATTTCCTTAAGAAATGTAGAGTGCAAGCCATAAGTAACAACGGTGTGCTTAATTTCCTTCTGAACATTCAGTCCTATCAGCATCCATCTACCTTCTTTGGCTCTCTTTGAGCCTTTAGAAGTTGATGCTTTGTCAGAATAACTTACAGGGTATGTTGCTAAAACCCTGGGTAAACCAGTTCTGACAGCCAGTGGTGATATTGTATCCTGTCCTTGTGTCTTCTCACCCGCTTCATCAGCTCCAATAATTTCCTCAATCATTTCAAATCTCTTAATCATAATCTCTCTTAAAATTTGAATCTCTTGACCAGCAAATATTTACAGTGATTTACCTACAGTATCAATATTCTGATCCCCATTCTGTACCTGTGATTTCAAGGTCTTAATGTTTCCTTTCAAAGGTAAGATCTCCTCCTTGAATTGCCCCCAGATATCATGTAAGTTGCCATCCTGGAGGTATATTCTGTCTGTTACCTCTCAAAACTCTGTGGTAACTTCTGAAAGTCAAATTCAACAGACTGGACCCTCTCAGGTAAGTTCTTAGTATCCTTAGATATGGAGTCAATTTTGCCTATCATGGTATTAATCTTATCAATTAATGCCATGTACTTCCATAATAATATAATATGGAGAAGAAAACTGAAACCTAATAACCAGGCAATTGAGGTATCTCCATAGGCATATAGGTCTCTTGTGATTTTAGCAAAAACTGCGGCTAGAGTCCCATTAAAAATGAAACCTGCCATTTTACCTGTTAACTAGCAGATGGTGCTGTTTCTGAGTCAAGACTGTAATCAGTGGAATGGTGTCAGGATAGATCTTGAGATACTTGAGAGGTTAGATGTACACAGAGGAAGAATACCCAGAGTCCAGCCACAAAGAACAAAAATCCAGGGAGCTTCCAGCAGCTGAGAAACTGCATGGCTCACTCCGGGCACGCACCCTGCTCCAACCTGATGCAGGGGATCATGACACAGCTGCTGCAAGAATGGCCTAATGTGTGCCCACCATCCCTATGCTGCTAATGCTGGGACAAAGGGTCATGGTGCAAACGCAAATGCTGAGGTGGGGATTACAAACAGCCCTTCTGCTCTATGTGGCAATGGCTTGTGCTCTGACTCACGCTGCCCAAGCACTGTGCTTCCAATGGGGGATTTAAAACCCACTCAGATAAGATCAAGCCAGGTGCACAGAGACTGTCCAGCCCATGAATCCTGGGAGGTGTAGAGTTTTTAATTGCTGACTCCATGCACAGGCTGCGGCTCGGGGAGGGCTCCTGCCAAGCAAAGCTTGTGGCATGCAGCCTAGCTGGCAGCATGCAGCTGAGCCAGGGGATGGGATGTGGGGGATGGTTCTAAAACCAAACTTTGGGCACCAGATAAAGTACGAAACAATCCCACACCAGTTTGGAATTATTATTAAAAGGGTTATTTATTTGAGGGGAATAATCTTACAGAATACCGTCCTAGACAACAGTCCTATACACTACCAGGGAATGAATCTAGTCACCGAACCGGAGTCAGAAGCAAGAGAACAAGAGGAGGGCTGTCACTGCTTTTTAAAGAGAAAAAGACCATGCAACAGTAGACTGGTATCTCAAAGGCTATTGGCTGAAGGAGCAGAAGGAGCTCCCCTGGCAGGTTCTCATCCTCTGTAGAAACAAAAGAAGAACCTCTTTTCCAAAGCAATATGTAAACCCAAATTGTAAGACAAGATTCCCTTAAAGCATATACATTGGTTACTTAGCTCCTTCACAGACAAAAATTAAAAGAAAACACAATAATATACATAATCCCAACTCTCTGTTTATTTTCCATGTTTAAATGGCTTATTTTTTTATTTCTTTAATCTATGACTGTCTGTACTCTGTTTCTTTAAAGACTTTTATATTTCATAAAGAAACATTTACTTCTTTTTATAAGTCTCTGTACTCTTTTTCTTTTCTCTCCCAAGCCTATGTACATTTATCCAACACCGTGACCCATTTAGAGGTCTTTTCCATCTGTATCTGTATTTATTTTGTATCTGTAATTATTTTTTGACCAGGAGAACATTTATTAATTGCGAAGCAGGCATGGCTTGGTCCAACATGGCCATGCCTGCTTGCTCCACCCAGTCCAACACGCTGAAAGCATGTTCAGTGCTTCTGAGAGCCATGTACATTGCTCCATTTTTAGGCACACAGTGGGTCTATGTATCCATTAAGCAAGTTGTAGCACTCTGTTCAAAAACCCCATTTGAATGATCATTGGCCAGACCTCCTAAAAGAGCAAGAGTACATGCTAGCAGCATGGCCCAGGAAGCTGTCTTTTCAAAACCACACTTTTTTATTCCTGCTACCACTGAATCAGGATGACCCCTTTTAAAGGAACTACACCATGCTGCCAGTAAGGAGAGCCCATCTGGGAAAAAATGTGGCTAAACTTTGTTTTTTAGTGTCTAGAATTCCTCTCCAAGCCCTCCCCCTGGTTTTTATGTAGATTTAGCTGGCACATGTTAGTGTGCCAATTTTATTTTAGAAAAAGAGGTTCTCATGTATCTGTAAAATAGATTAAATGCATTTCTTAAAAATTCTATTGCTCAATTAACTATTGTAAATTCTAGGGGAAACAGAAGTGTCCTTTAATGAAAAACACAAGCTTTCAGCTATTCAAAAAGAAAGGCTATTAAAAAACAAAACAGGGAAAAATTAAGACCATATAGATAATAGCCATAGAAAGAGTTACAAAAGAAAGTGAAGTGGTAAAACTGATATCCCAGGAACTGAGGTCAAAGGCTGAGATTCTAAAAAGTGAGGTTCTGGAATCTGAGGTTAAAGACAATCAGGTATTAGAAAGGGAGGCCACTGAATTCTTGTCAATAGAATAAAAACCAAATAAAACAACTTATGATAATTGAACCATTAAAAATAAGGATGAAAAATTGATAATGTAGGTCATAGACTCTGAAGATGCAGATAAAATGCTACAGAAGCAGAGGTCACAGCAGATTTCAGGACAAATGGGGAGGCCCTTACAACTTTATAGTAGAATCAGAGGACATCAAAATTGAAACCATAGAAACTCAGATCAGAGAAATATGTCCAAGATTCCATAATTAACACATGTATGGATATATATGTATGGATATATACATATACAAACATATATGTATTTTTAAATATAACCTGCTGTGTCTGATATCACTCATATGATAGTTTTCATTTCTGATTATTAAATAACAAATCACTGGTGTGATTTTTCCAAGGGAATGCTTTCTCTAACTTCGAGAATTCCTCAATTGATAGTATTTTTTGTGAATGATTGAGCCTTGTAGTCCTTAATCTCATACCCATTGTCATTTTTTTTGGTGCCATTCTTTTTTAGCTTATGTATAGTCATCTATTCTTGTGACACTTTATGAATGAATGTAACTTCAGATATTATTTGGAAAATAAAATCTATCAGCAAAATTTGTGATTCTCTATCTAGCTCTCAGAATCTCTCTCCCTCCATCTACAATGTTCTCTGAGCCACAAATGCGGAGAAAGATTTTGTACATCTAACCATTGGAAATGGAATTCACAACACTTTATTTTTATTGATGTAGATTCCTGTATTGGTTTCTGTATGTGGCAAAGAGAAGTTTAATTGATGAAGTGGTGAAAACAAAACTTCTCTGTTGCTAAAAAGACAAAAGTATTTTATCATTTTTGTAGAGTGTAAAGGGTCAAGGAAACTGTATCCTGCCACTGACTAGACCTGAGACTTAGGCCAAAAAAAAAAATCCTGAACCTGACTTCTACCCAGCACCAGGGCTTGAAATCCCTACCAATCCCTGAGCACAGAATCACCTCTATCCTGAGGTCCCTGACCTCAAAATCCAAACATCCCTGGGGTTCCCCAGAATCAGATTAAAAAAATCCACTTAACCCAAACAGGACTAGAAATCTCTACATTCCCCCCTTAAGAAACCCTATATTAGATCTGCACCTTGTTCAGTTTGCTGATAGAAACCCTATATTAGATCTGCACCTTGTTCGGTTTGCTGATAGAAACCCTATATTAGATCTGCACCTTGTTCAGTTTGCTGATAGAAACCCTATATTAGATCTGTAAGAAACCCTATATTAGATCTGCACCTTGTTCAGTTTGCTGATAGTGCTCACCCTAGTGGCAGCCACCTTTCTAGTTTCTTCCATCCCAATAAATTTCTTGAGTGAGGTTTGTTGTGCAGTGTAACAATTTTGCTTGAGCAAAGTCCAGGTGTAATGACTTTTGCTGGAACCAAAACAGGACAGATTGTAATTCTTTTATGAGGAATTTTACCCTAGTGTAACAGAATGATACAAATGGGAACAACTGCAAAGAGCTGTAATATTTCTCAGGAGGAGAGCTGTAACAATTTCAGTCAGAGACCTTCATCTGAAGAAGAGTTGTTACACTTGTGTTGGAAAGATATTTCCCAGGAGTGAAGCTGTAAAGGAATGATGATCATTTTAAAGTGCCAGTTGCACCTTCTCCTTCAATTTTCTGCACAAATCCCTATCCTGTCAATGGTCCTATTTTACTTCCCTAGTTTATGCAGGCATTTCAGGCTATATACTGACATCTGGAGATTTGGAGCTTGGAGCCTTTAGTAAGAGAGAAAGTACATTTTTCCTTCTGAGTTGGGAGTTACATCACTCAAGGTGATCTCTTCCAGTACAACCCAATTACCTGTAAATTCATAATTTCAGTTTTCTTTACAACTGAATTGTATTCCATAGTATACATGAATCATATTTGTATGTTCCTGTAAACAAATGAAGGGGCACTTAGGTTCTTTCAATTGCCTTGCTATAAATAAAGCAGAAATGAGCATGGATGAGCAAATATTTGAGGAATAAGTTGGTGGGTCCTTTGGACACCTGCCAAGGCATGATATAGATAGATATGGTAGACTTACTATTAGCATGAAGAGAATTCTGCACATAGATTTCCAGAGTGATTAAACAAGTTTGCAAAACCACCAACAGGGAATGAGGCTTCTTTTTTTATTATATTTCTTCCTGCAATTGGTGTAGGTTGTTTTTGTGAATATTTCCATTCTGATTGTGGATAGCTGGAATTTCAAAGTTCTTTTGATTTGCATTCCCTTAATTGGTAGGAACATTGAACATTTTTTGATATACTTCTTAGTGCAACTTTTTCTTCTTTTGTGAACTCTCTATTCAAATTCCAGACCCATTTTTTTATGATTCATTTGTTTCTTTCTTTGTATTCTTTTGATCGTTTTGTCATATTTTTATTCACTCTTTATTTTAGAATTCATTATAAGTTTTGTATATTTACCATATGTACTATATGTAGTTTATAAATATTATCTCATATTTTCTGGCCTTTCTGTTTACACTGTTGTTTTTTTTCTTTAAATATACAGAAACTTTATGCAGTCCCACATGTCAATTGTTCACCTCAATTCTTAGACAAATGGATTTCTGTTAAAAAGAAATTCATTCTTCTTTTCTTCACCTAATTCATGTATAGTATTGTCTTGTTTCTTTAAAAATGTTTAGTTGTTCAGGTTTCATAATTAGATCTTGTGTCCATTTGGAGTTAACTTTTGTGCCAGGTAATAGATTCTGATCTTACTTCACATGTAGAAATTTAGGTTTGCAAGCACCATTTATTAAAGATGTTTTTATGTCTCTAGTTTATCTTTTTGTCATCGTTTTCAAATATTGAGTGATTAAAGCTTCATGTACTCATTTAGGACTTAAATTTTGTTTGATTGTTCTGCTAGTCTGTTTTTGTGCTTATTGATTTTATTACTATGACTTTGTAATATATCCTAAGATCTAGAATGAGAATCCCTCAAGCATTTTTTTCTGTGGCTGAGGGTTGTTTTGAATATCCAGTCATTCATATGAGTTTTGTGAAAATTAATTCTCATACTGCAAAGTGGCTTTTGAGTGAGAATAAACTGAGTTTGCAATTACATTTTTTAAAAATGGTCATTTCCTCACTGTTGATTCTCAAAATTTATGAGCATGTGATATCATTTTATTTTCCAGTTTATGAGCATGTGATATCATTTTATTTTCCAGTGTCTTTATCTCATTCTTCAGGGGTTTAATGTTTCATAGTTGGAATTCTTCAATCATTTAGACCAATTTATTTCTAGATATTTTACTTTCATACAGACTATTTTGAATGAGACTATGGTTCTAACTGCTTTCTTTTCATGGTTGTTAGTGATATATAGAAGGAGCAAAAGCTGTTAAAAGACATTTGAATATAAATGCTGCTGGATTAATAAAACAAATATTTTGTAAATGCCTTTACTTCAAAATTGAAGTCAAAAGATAAGTGATTTTGGAGAAGAGGTTTTTCTTTTGATTTCACAGAAAATGAGAGGCTATGGATTAATTCTGGGATAAGAAAAATAAGGTTTGGTCAAAGAAGACCCCGTGAAAAATTTCCAGTAGAAGCTGAGGGCCCAGATATCTGAGTTCTACATCCACAACAGCCTTAAGATTTCTGGCTGAGATAATCAAGCCCAACAGGATATTCTAGTCATGACTTGATCATAATTCTTAATTTTTTTAGGTCCCCATAAGATTATCAGCCTCCCAAATCAGTAGGAAGTAGGTTGAAAAACTATGACCACATTTCCAAAAAATGTACTATGGATATTTTTCTTTGTTTAGAATGTTGGTTAAAAGTTGTTATGGATAATGGTCAGGAGAAAATTAAACAAAGGATATTAGATTCAGAGTTCTTGTTTTTTTTTTTTTAAATTAAAGGGGGAGAGTGCTGTGGGATATTGGATTGTACCCTATCAAATTGCATTTTAATAAAATGTTGATTGGCCTGTATCCCAGTAGAAAGTATAGGTAGGACAACAAGGCAGGAAGTAGAGGAGGGACAATGAGAATGCTTGGAAGAGGGAAGCATAGTCTGCATTGTAACCCACCCAAGAAGAAGATTTGATTGCCTTGCCGAATAAGGTACTGAGCCACGTGGCCAACATAACAAGAATAATGGGCTAATATAAGTTATGAGAGTTAATAAAAAGTCTGAGCTACTAGGCCAATCAGTTTATAACTAATGTAGACCTATGTGT
Organism: Ondatra zibethicus; assembly: GCA_004026605.1. NCBI lineage: Eukaryota > Metazoa > Chordata > Mammalia > Rodentia > Cricetidae > Ondatra > Ondatra zibethicus. The sequence goes on along the minus strand of PVIU01001530.1, from coordinate 25,087 downwards.
TATTTCTTTGGAACTTAATGATTGAGAGAATCAGGCAGGACAGAAACTTCATTCAACAATCTGTATTTTGTTTACATGGATTTTCTGGAGTAATTTTGAGTGTGTGTTAAACAGGGTTATTTGCCTGTTATTTTTATTATGTCTTTACTGGGTGTTATATCATTGATGGAGCCTGGAGGTGCTACTTCTTTTTCTATTTTCATGGATATTTTAAGAATGATTGCCTATAGTTCTTTGAATTCCACGTAGAACTCCATTGCAGATCTTTCCAGATCTGGATTTATTTTAGCTGGAAGTCTTTGTCAATGCTTGATTCTCCCCATTAGTTATAGGATGTTTCTATATATTCTTTTATATATTCTTTGAAGTCAAGGTATTTTCAAAATACCTGTCTTGGATTAATTCAGCAGCATCTATAAGCAAATAGCTTTTAGCAGCTGTTGTTCCTTCGTCAGCATTCACACAATTCTAAGAGAGCATAATAACTTACAGTATCCAGGTTCTCTGTGTATTTTTCATCTTTACGTGCCTTTATTTTAACC
>PVIU01001530.1:0-24445 GCA_004026605.1 Ondatra zibethicus | reverse complement strand
AAGTCACAGAGGTCAGTCTACCTCTGTTTCCCAAGTGTTGGGATTAAAGGTGTGTACTACCACAACCAACTACTCTCTTTTTTATTTTAAGGACTTTAACCTTTTTTTAAGCTTGCATATATTTTTAACACTGTAAACCATTTAGAGGTTTTCTTCATCTTTGAATTTTTCTTTACTGTATATCTCTCTTTTTCTGGCCACAAGAGTCTTTAATTTACCAAGCAATATGGGTAGGATTAAAGCCATGTCTTTGACGGCTGGATCCAACCCATTCCTAAGCTTTCTGCAATTCCAGCCACATGCTGAGATATGGACCAGAGCCATCTTCACTGCCACAACTCTATGGCATTTCAAGGTCCTTGCCAGCAAGCAAGCTGTAGCAGTATGTTCACAAACCACATTCAAATGCTCTGAAGCTGGACCACTTGCCTGAAAAAGTCAGAGTTTGCACTGGCAGGTAGGCCCAAAAAGCGGGCATTTTAAAATGGTGCAGCTTTTTTCCTGCTACAGCTGACAACCAAAAAGCATGTGGTCAGCTTTTTATCAACACGGTTTAAGTGTTTTGTGGCAGGACCTCTTAAAAGAGCTGCAAGGTTTTGCAGCTAAAGCTGAGTGAGGAAGCCTCTCTTAAATGAGAGTGCTCGCTTGCCTCTAGCAATCAGAGCAAACCCGAGAAATTGTTGCTACCAAGAAACCATGCGTAATGTTGTTATTTTGTTCTAGAATTACTTCCCAACCTGTCTCAGGTTTTATGTGGATGCAGATGTCCACATGTTGGCACCATTCTGTAACATGAGGGCCGGACTTATTGGGGTTTCTGTCCTGCCCAGTTCCCACAGCCATTTAGCCCCAAATAAAATCACACAGAAGTCTCCAGAAGATTATAAACTGATTAGCCCATTAGCTCAGGCTTCTTATTAGCTCTTGCAGCTTATATTAACCCATTATTCTTATCTATATTAGCCACATGGCTCAGTACATTTTTTCAGCAGGTCAGGTAACATTCTACTTCTTCAGTGGTCTTGGCGGGACTGTGGAGGAATGGGCTTCCTCTTCCTAGCATTCTCCTGTTTTCATTGCCCCACCTTTACTTCCTGTCTGGTTGTCCCACCTAAACTTCTTGCCTGGCCAATCTGCATTTATTTAATGCATGATTGACAGAATACAGACAATTCTCAAATACAAAACACAGACTATTATGAGTGATTTTAGTCTTTATATTATAAAAAAAATGTTTTGTATGCCAGGATGTGTTCTCTTTTAGTCAGCATTTTATGTGCATTTTATTGGAATGTGTATTGATTAGTATTTGGTTGGAATATTCTCCATGTGTCTGTTTGATCTATTTGAGATATTATCAGTTAATCCTGAGGTATGTCTAGTTTTTGTCTGGATAATCTTTCAGTAGGACCAAAGAGGATACAACATAACATTAATAATTAATTTATATTAATCTGTGTCTTTGAACTAAGTAGTACATTTACATAAATTTTCTGATCCTGAGTTGGTCACATATTATGATTAGAACTGCAATGTCATCTTCATTAATTGATCCTTTGATTAGGATGAAACATTCTGCTTTATCTCTTCTGATTACTTGCTTTGTTCTAGCAACAGAATGTTTAACTGTGGATGTAGCCAATGAAATTCAATAGGTATGTTTATTTCCTTATATCACATTAATGTAGTTTTTTGTCTTACTTCTACCATTTGGGGACAGACAAATATGTTTCTCCATTGTAATATTTTATCTGAATAAACTATATTTTATCTGAAGTTAAAATAATAAATCCTGCTTCTTAATTGGTTCCATTTATTGAACTACATTTCTTCATGCTTTTAATGATGGCTACCATTAATATCTAAAATTATTTTTTGAGAAAAATATAGATGGATTTTATTTTGTGGGCCATTCAGACGACCTGTGACATTTGATTGGATTATTGAGGTCATTGCTTTTTAATGTTATGTATGTACTAAATTGTGGTTATCCTGGTATTGAATATTTTGTTTGTCTTCCATGGTATTTAGAATTTAATATTTCTGTCTTCATATTTCTTATCACTGACTACCTGCTAATCTCATTCCTCTCAAGTGATAAAATAATGTCTCCTGTACTTTTTTTGGTTTGGCTTGTTGAATAATAAATGTTGTAGTTACTCGTGGAGTATAAATATGTATCTTCTCCTACAATCATGGTAGACATTTCTTCCATATATAAGTCTAAGTTTTTTGTCATAGTCTTTCAGGACTTGCAATGTACTACATTTGCAGTTATTATTTGTTGAGAACCAGCCTCAACAAAATAACTCTTGCCAGGATAGAGGCATGGGGATTTATAAATACAGTAAATATGAAGACTCTCATGAAAATATTACAATGGAGAAACATATTTGTCTGTCCCCAAATGGTAGGAGTAAGACAAAAAACTACATTAATGTGATATAAGGAAATAAACATACCTATTGAATTTCATTGGCTACATCCACAGTTAAACATTCTGTTGCTAGAACAAAGCAAGTCATTCACACACCCTAGATCAAAACATTCTGTAGGTAGTCCATTCCCAGGTGGAATCCAACATTATTTCCATAAAGGAAATGGATCCTTAGATTTTTGTTTATGGTAGGAACATATCCACTTCTCTATTCCTGAAGTACAAGATATCACTATTAGCCACACCTCTTGACAATGACCTTGAGATAGCAGAACTCTCTGATCTACATCTAGGTGGGAACTTTGTTTGAGGTAGGAGTACAATAGAAGTACTAAGAAGTAACTAGAGGTAAGTTCCAACTCTGATCTTTGGTCAACATGGAAATAAGCTCATATTTTTTGACCTCCATAATTCTTCCCTTTTTATTAAATAAAATCTGTGCTTCTTCAACAAGACAGATTATCATGTATACCTTAGGTGAACATTTTTCCTTTTCCCAGACTTACCTGTTTTTTGGAACATGCATTCCAACTATGCAAGTCCATGTCTTATGCAAATGGGGCAAAAAAGATCAAATCCATCACTGTCTGTCAATCTCTGTAAATAAAGGATTAATGGAAAAAGTATTGGGCTCTCTGTCTCTGAGCAAAGTTTCTGTCAAGATAGTAGATCAGCAATTAGCTAATGGTAAACAAGCCAATAATACTTTGTTATGTATACTTCTATGGCTATAATATCTCCTAATAAAACATATGTAGGATTACTAGGATTGAGATTGCCCACTTTTGAATTGGTCTGGTGTATTCAACAGTATTCAGCTGTATCAAAATGCAAATATGCTTATCAAACATGTCAAATTTAAGACTTCATTGGTAATGTTAAACTTCCCATAGACTAGTTCTAATATTTTTCTAACCATTAACATCTTATAGTGAACTAAAACATAAACAGCTCAATAAACTAAACAGGTCAACACCATAATAAAATTTAACAGGTAAGTACCTTAGCAAATTAGTCAAATCATGATCTTCTTAAATCCATCCTAAACAAAAGACAAGAAAAGGTTTTTGTAATGGGTGAGAGTCCAAATGCAATGCTGCTTTTAAGAAATTTTCCCAGTCTCCGTGCAGCACTCATATCTGAAGATGGGCCATATTCACTCCCTGTAATAAGTCTTTTTTCCTCTGAGGAAAAAAATAAGGTCTCAGTTCTCAGGTTCTCTCAAGTTTTCAACAGTAGACCGACTACCTCTGAATTATGTGTCCAAAAGTATAGAGCAGTCTAATATTCAGCCTGTTTTTTTCTGGTCTAGCTCCAAAGTAAACAGGACTCACTAGGTCTGGAATTTTGCACAGCAAGTGTATCAAAAATCTAGGAATCACCAGTCATCATCACAGTCTTCTTTCCCCTGTCAGACTGCATAATGTTGTGAATCTGGAACACTGGTTTTGGTACCCCTTTCCTTAGCCTGCAACATAGTGGCATGAGGAAATCAGAATCACCGGTTCAGGAACCTCTTTCTGCTTCTTGTATGGAGTCATTAGTGCCTGTGATGTCATTACGGCTGGCACTCTTCTGTTGTATATGCAGTCATCTCATCTAGCTTTATTTTTCTTCTGTGAAAAAAAGCACAAACATATTTTCAACCCCAAGTTAATACAGGGTCAGATCCTTTCCAAAATTGAGGACAAGTGTCATTTTACCTTGCCTTAACAAAGGTCACCTTAGTGTCATCATGCCAAAATATGTACGTGGCAGATTGCTCAGAATGTCAATATTTAGGAAGCTTAGCATTAAAAGGTCAATGAATCAAGGCATTATGTGGTGTTTGAGGATATAATTCTTCTGTTTTAATCTTGGAAATTGTTTTTCAAGGAGCCATGGGCATCCTCCACAATTCCTTGTCCTTGAGGATTAAAAGGAATATCTGTCTTATGATTGATACTCCATTGGGAACAAGATTGCTGAAATGCTTTACTAACACATACAGACCCATTATCTGTTTTTATGATTGTTGGTGTGCCCATACATGAAAAAAAATTTTAAGCAATGCTTTCTTGTATCTCTAGTTTATGCAGTGGCCATCAAGAATCCTGAATATGTAACAATTGTAACTTGGACATATCTTAATTTGTCATCCATTTCCACAAATGATTAGGAAGTAGTCATTGGGGATTTACTCCTAAATGAGGTACAGGTAAATACTGTGAGCATATATCATACTGTTTAAGAATTTGATGAGCAGCTTCTTTTGTTTCTTGTTTTCTTAAACTTATGTTATTTTGAGGATGCAGAGCATTTGATTCCTAAGCAAGTTCAGCCTAAGATAAAGCTATTAGTTTTGTAAGCTTATCAGCTAAAGCATTACCTTCAGCTAAATGACCAAGAAGATTTGAATGTGCTCTGATATGCCATACAAAGCATGGCAATCTTTTTTGTTGTATGGCATTTTGAATTTGGTAGTACAGCATATCAACTTGCTTATTGATAGTCTCAATATACAGGATGTTTTCTAGGAGTTGAAGAGCATTAAATATATATATATCAGCTGTCAGTACATAAATTAAATGCCTTCTTTGCAAAAAGCTGAAACACTATAGCAACAGCTTGCAGCTCAACTGTTTGAGGTGAGGATGGTTCTATTTGCAATATATGTCCTTCACAATTAACAACATATGTAGTGTTTTAGCCAAAATATACACTAAGGATTTTGTTTTCTAACCTTGCCCATTAGATATTCTCTGTGCTTCCTGTATTTGTATGGGTGTGTCTTTCCAAAATTTGGGGAAGTTTTCTTCTATGACCATTTTGCAGTACTGTTTTATGCCATTGACCTAGGATACTTTTCTATCTTTTATGAACATAGTTCTAAGATTTGTGATTTTTTATGGTTTCCCACAATGCTCATGTACATTTTTCTGTATTTTCCAGTTTTGAAAATATTCTTTGCTTATCTGTTTTAGATGCTTTATTTTTAATTCCTGATATTTGATATTCTGCTTTGCTTATTCTACATGTAAAGTTTTCTAGAGGTTTTAATTTTTTATTTCAACTTATTTTCATCATGAGTCCTATTCAAAGGTCCATAGAATTTTCTTCTTATGTAGGTGAATAGTGGGAGCTTGAAATCAGAACTCTTTCAGATACCTGCATTTAACAAAAAGAGATTAATGATCTCTTCCTCCTTATGTTATCAACTTGTTTTATATCATTTCCTGGGAGCTTTAGTTATATCACTCAAATATTTGTTTTTTTTTTATTTTTCACTCTATCTTTTGAGTGCCTCAAGTTCTTTTCTATCTGCCTTGATGAACTGTTACCTTGAAGATTTATATGACATCAGACATTTTCTCTCCAAGTTGCTTTTGTTCATGGAGCTTATTTTATAGCAGCAGAGAGTCATACTAAAGTGACATTGGTATTTACTGTCAGATGTTGCTTGATAAACTTCACCATGTTCTCTCTCTTTCTCTTTCTCTTTCTCTCTCTCTCTCCCTCTCTCTATATAATACATATATGTTATACATATATGTATAATTATATATATAATTACATGTTCTCTCTTTTATCCTTCTATCTATTATACATATATGTATAGGTATACATATATAATTTCCTTTTTATTTATTTTTTAAAAGAAAAACAAATTATCTTTTTCTTCATTATACATACCAATACAAGTCCCCACTACTTCTCCTCCTACCATTCCCTCAACATACCCTCCCACCTCACTCCCATCTGGTCCTCAGAGAGGGTAAGGCACATTGCTTTGGAGAAGATCCAAGGCTTTCCTTTTTGTATCTAGGCTGATCAAGGTATATATTAAAGAGAATAGTTCCCAAAAAATGAGTACATGCAGTAAGGATACATCCTGGTGCCACTGCCAGTGGCCCCTCAGTCTGCCCCAGCCATGCAACTGTCAACTACATTCAGAGAGACTAGTTTGGTCTTGTGCTTGTTCCTTCCCAGTCTTGCTGAAAGTTTTGAGCTTTCATTAGCTCATGTAAAATGTTTTAGTGGGTTTATCCATCATGGTCTTGACCTCTTGGCTCATATTCTCATTCTTCCCACTCTTCAACTGGATTTGGGAGCCCAGTCCAGTGCTGTGATGTGGGACTTTACCTCTTTTTCCATCAATTGCTGGATGAGGGTTCTATGGTGATTTTTAAGAGGTATTTATCAACCTCACTACAGGACAAGTCAAGATTTGGCCTCCTCTCATCTACTGCTTAGGGTTTTAGCAGGGGTCATTCTTGTGGATTCCTAGAAATTTCTCTATATCAAGGTTTCTTGCTAACCCTATAATCGCTTCCTCAATCAAGATATCTCTTTCCTTGCTCTCATCTCAATCCTTCCTCCTTCTCCACTCTACAATTTCCACAAGTTCTCCTCACCCTCCCCTTCTCCTCTCCTCTTTCCCTTACACCATCCCTTCTCCCTCCACCCCCATCCTACCAATTTTGTCAGGCAATCTTGTCTGTTTATACTTTCTAGTAGATCTGTATATGTTTTTCTTAGGGTTCAACTTATTACTTAGCTTCTCTAGGATCATGAACTACAAGCTCAATATCCTTTCTTTATTGCTAGTATCCACTTATGAATGAGTACACACCATATTCATCTTTTGGGTCAGATTTACCTCACTGAGGATAATGTTTTCTAATTTCAAACATTGGAATGCAAAATTCAAGATGTCATCATTTTTTTGCTGCTGACTAGTACTCCAATGTGGAAATGTGCCACATTTTCTTTATACATTCTTCAGTTGAAGAGCACCTAAGGTTGGTTCCAGATTCTGGCTACTACAAATAATGCTGCTATGAACATAGTCAAACAAACACACTTTTAGTATAATTGAGCATCCTTTGGGAATATGCTGAAGAGTAGTATTGCTGGATCCTGTGATTGGTTGAGTCCCAATTTTCTGAGAAACCACCATACTGATTTCTAAAATGGTTGTACAAGTTTTTATTCTCACCATCAATGGATGAGTGTCCCACTTAGTATACATCCTCCCCAGCATAATCTACCATTGGTGTTTTTGATCTTAGTCTTTCTGAAAGGTGTCAGATTTTATCACAGAGTGATTTTGATTTAAATTTCCTTTATGGATAAAAATATTGAGCATTTCCTTAAGTATCATTTGGCCATTAAAGTTTCTTCTGTTGAGAATTCTCCATTTAGTTTTGTAGCCCAATTTTTCATTGGGCTTTTTAGAATTTTGATGCCTAATTTCTTGAGCTTTTTGTATATTTTGGAGATCAGTTCTTTGTCTGATGTGGGGTTTCTGAAGATCTTTTACCATTCAGTAGCCTGCCTTTTTGTTTATTGACTGTGTCTTTTGCTTTACATAAGATTTTCAGTTTCAGGAGTTCCCATTTATTTATTGTTGCTCTTAGTATCTGTGCTACTGGAGTTATATTTAGAAAGTGGTCTCCTGTGCCATGAAATTAAAGACCACTTACTTTCTCTTTTATCAGGTTCAATGTTGTCAAATTTAAATTGAGGTCTTTAATCCATTTTGACTTGAGTTTTTTGCATGGCAATGGATATGGATCTATTTTCATTCTTCTACAGGATGACATCAAGTTATGCCAGCACTAAGTGTTGAAGATGTTTTCTTTATTTCATTGTATAATTTTAGTATCATTGTCAAAAATCAGGTGTTTATAAGTATGTGTGTATTAATATCCAGGTCTTTGATTTGGTTCCATTTGCCAACCTTCCTGTTTTTGTGTCAGCACCAAACTGTTTATATTGCTGTAGCTCTGTAATGGAGCTTGATGACAGTAATGGTAATGCCTCTGGAAATTTCTTTATTGTGCAGGATTGTTTTGGCTTTCCTGGATTTTTGTATTTTTTTTAAATGAAGTTGATCATTGTTCCTACAATGTCTGTGAAGAATTGTGTTGGGAATGCATTGAATATATAGATTGTTTTTGATAGGATTGTCAGTTTTACTCTGTTGATCCTACCTATCCAAGAACATGGGAGATCATTCCATTTTCTTGTGTCTTCTTCAGTTTCTTTCTTAAAAGATTTACATTTTTTGTCAAAGATTTCTTTCACTTCTTTGGTTAGTGTTACACCAAGATATTTTATGTTATTTGTGGCTATTGTGCAAGGTGATGTTTCTCTGATTTCCCTCTCAGCTACTTTATCATTTGTATATGTGGGCTTCTGATTACTTTTAGTTGATCTTATATCCTGCTACATCACTGAAGATATTTAGCAGCTGTAGGAGATTTCTGGTAGAGTTTTTTGGGGCTGCTTTTACATTCTTTCATATTATCTGCAAATAACAAAAGATTGACTTCTGTTCTAATTTGAATCCCATTGATCTCCTTTTGTTGTTTTATTGCTTTAGCCAGAACTTCAAGAACTATGTTGAAGAGATATGGAAAGAATGGGCAGCATGGTCTTGTTCCTGATTTTAGAGGAATCACTTTGAGTTTCACTCCATTTATTATGAATGAATGTTGGACTTTGTCAAATGCTTTTCAGCATCTAATAAAATGATCATTTGCTTTTCTTTCTTTCAATTTATTTATATAATGGATTACATTGATATAATTCCATATGTTGAACCAGCCCTTCATCTCTGGGATGAAGCTAGTTTAAACATGATGTATTTTTTGATGTGTTATTGGAATCAGATTGGCAGTATTTTATTGGTAAAGTTTGCACTCATGTTCATGAGTGAGATTGGTCTGTAATTCTCTTTCTTGGGTGAGTCTTTGTGTGGTTTTGGTATCAGGGTAACTGTAGCCTCATAAAAAGAGTTTGACAATGTTTCTTCTGTTTCTATTATGTAAAACACTTTAAGGAGAATAGATATTAGCTCTCCTTGGAATTTCTGGTAGAATTCTGTATTATAACCATCTGGCCTTGAGCTTTCTTTGGTTGGGAGGTTTTTGATGACTGCTTCTATTTCCTTGCAGATTGTAGGTCTATTTAAATTGCTTCCCTGGCCTTAATTCAATTTTGGTATATGCTGTCTATTTAGAAAGTTGTCCATTTCTTTTACATTTTCCAATTTCTGTGGATTGCAGGCTTTTGTAGTATGATGTAATGATTTTCTGAATTTCCTCAGTGTCTTTTGTTATATTCCTATTTTCATTTCTGATTTTGTTAATGTGGATGTTCTCTCTCTGCTTTTTGATTACTTTGGATAGGGATTTGTCTATCTTGTTGATTTTTCTGACAGAATCAGCTCTTTGTTTTGTTGATTCTTTGTATTATTTTCCTTGTTTCTATTTTGCTGATTTCAGCCCTCAATTTCATTATTTCGTATCTTCTTCTCCTTCCGGGTGAGTGTGCTTCTTTTTGTTCTAGAACTTTCAGGTGTTCTGTTAATTTACTGATGTGAGCTTTCTCCATTTTCTTCATGTGGGCAATTAGTTTTATGAACTTTCCTCTTAGCCCTGCTTTCATAGTGTCCCAAAGATGTGGATATGTTGTGCCTTCATTTTCATTGGCTTCTAGGAAGTCTATAAATTTTTCTTTATTTCTTTCATGACGCAGTATGGGTTCAGTAGTTCACTGTTTAATTTCTATGAGATTTTAGGCTTTCTGAGACTAATATTGTTGCTAAACTCCAACTTTAATCCATCGTGAGCAGATAAGACACAAGGGGTTACTCAATTTTTTTGTATCTATGGAGGTTTGCTTTGTAACTGAGTATATGATCAATTTTAGAGAATGTTCCATGAGGGCTGAGAAGAAGGTATATTCTTTTGTGTTTGGGTGCAATGGTCTATGTATGGTCTGTTAAGTCCATTTGATTCATGAGATCTGTTTGTTGGAGCAGGGGCCACTTCTTTGATCTTGGCCTCCCAACTAGCTTGGACACAAAATAATCACACAGAAACTGTATTAATTAAATCACTGTTTGGCCCATTAGTTTTAGCTTCTTATTTGCTAACTCTTACATATTAATTTAACCAACTTCTATTAATCTGTGTATCACCACAAATTTGTGACCTACCAGAAAATTTTTAGCTTGTCTGTCTCCAGCAGGTCCATGGATTCTCTCTGACTCTGCCATCCACCTCTGGCTATTAAAATTATGCTGCTATGAACTTAGTTGCACAAATGCTTTTGTAGTATGATTGGGCATCTCTTGGGTATATTCCCAAGAGTGCTATTGCTGGATCCTGAGGTAGGTTGATTCCCAATTTCCTGAGAAACCGCCACACTGATTTCCAAAGTGGTTGCACAAGTTTGCATTCCCACCAGCAATGGATGAGTGTTCCCATTCCCCTAACTCCACAACCTTTCCAGCATAGGCTATCATTGGTGTTTTTGATTTTAGCCATTCTGACAGGTGTAAGATGGTATCTCAAAGTTGTTTTGATTTGCATTTCCCTGATTGCTGAGGAAGTTGAACATGACCTTAAGTATCTTTTGGCCATTTGAACTTCTTCTGTTGAGAATTGTCTGTTCAGATCATTACCCCATTTTTTAATTGGGTAATTTAGGATTTTAATGTCTAGTTTCTTGATTTCTTTGTATAATTTGGAGAGCAGGCCTTTGTCTGATGTGGGGTTGATGAAGATCTGTTTCCATTCAATAGGTTGCCTTTTTGTCTTAATGACTGTGTCCTTTGCTTTACAGAAGCTTCTCAGTTTCAGGAGGTCCCATTTATTCACTGTTGCTATTATTGTCTGTGCCACTGGGGTTTTGTATAGGAAGTGGTCTCCTGTGCCAATGTATTGCAGGCTACTTCCCACTTTCTCTTCTGTCAGGTTCAGTGTGGTCAGATTTATATTGAGGTCTTTAATCCATATGAACTTGAGTTTTGTGAATGGTGATAGATGAGGATCTATTGGGGCTGGAGAGATGGCTCAGAGTTTAAGAGCACTGGCTATACTTCCAAAGGTCCTGAGTTTAGTTCCCAGGAATCACATGGTGACTCACAACCATCTGTAATGAAATATGGTGCCCTCTTCTGGCATACAGGGACATATGAAGACAGACTACTGTATCCTTAATAAATATTTTTTTTTTAAAAATAAGGATCTATTTTGATCCTCCTGCAGGTTGACATCCAGTTAAACCAGCACCATTTGTTAAAGATGCTTTCATTCTTTCATTGTATGATTTTAGCTTCTTTGTCAAATATGAGTTGTTCATAGGTTTGTGGATTAAAATCCGGGTCTTTGATTTGATACCATTGGTCAATGCCTCTGTTTTTATGCTAATTCCAAGCTGTTTTCATTACTGTAGCTCTGTCATAGAGTTTGAAGCCAGGGATGGTAATGCCTCCTGAAATTCCTTTATTGTATAGGATTGTTCTGGCTATCCTGGGCTTTTTGTTTTTCCATATAAACTTAGTTATTTTTCTCTCAAGGTCTATGAAGAAGTTTGTTGGGATTTTTATGGGGATTGCATTAAGGTCTTAAAGTTCTTGTCAAATAGGTCTTTTATTTCCTTGGTTAGTGTTACCCCAAGATACTTTATGGTTTTGTGGCTATCGTGAAAGGTGATGTTTCTCTGATTTCCCTCTCTGTTTCTTTTATCCTTTGTGTATAGGAGGGCTACTGATTTTTTTGAGTTGATCTTGTATCCTGCCACATCACAGAAGGTATTTATCAGCTATAGAAGTTCTTTGGTAGAGTTTTTGGGGTCACTTATGTACACTATCATATCATCTGCAAATAGTGAAAGTTTGACTTCTTCCTTGCCAATTCGAATCCCCATGATCTCCTTATTTTGTCTTATTGCTATTGCTAGGACCTCAAGCACTATATTAAAGTGGTATGGAAAGAGTGGACAGCCTTGTTTTGTTCCTGACTTTAGTAGAATCGCTTTGAGTTTCTCTCCATGTAATTTGATGTCAGCTGTCAGCTTGCTGTATATTGCTTTTATTATATTTATATATGAACCTTGTATCCCTAATCTCTCCAAGACCTTTATCATAAAAGGGTGTTGAATTTTGTCAAATGCTTTTTCAGCATCTAATGAAATGATCATGTTTTTTTCTTTCAGTTTATTTATATGACAGATTACATTGATAGACATTCGTATGTTGAACTAGCCCTGCATCTCAGGGATGAAGCCTACTTGATCAAAAGAAGATTTTTTTGATGTGTTCTTGGATTCAGTTTGCCAGTATTTTATTGAGAATTTTTGCAACGATGTTTCTGAGTGAAATTGTGTGGTTTTGGTATCAGGGTAAGTGTAGCTTCATAAAAAGTGTTTGCCAATGACCCTTCTGTTTCTATTATGTGAAACACATTAAGGAGTATATGTAGTAGGTCTTCTTGGAAGTTCTGGTAGAATTCTGCATTAAAACCACCAGGTCCTGTGTTTTTATTGGTTGGGAGGTTTTTTATGGCAGTTTCTATTTCCTTGCGACTTATAGGTCTATTTAAATTGATTACCTGGTCTTGATTTAATTTCGGTATATGGTGTTTATCTTAAAAAAAAAAACTATCCCTTTCTTTTGCATTTACCAATTTTGTGGCATATAGGCTTTTGTACTAAGACCTAATGATTCTCTGAATTTCCTAAGTTCTGTTGTTATGTCCCCCTTTTCTTTCCTGATCTTGTTAATATGAGTATTCTCTCTCTGCCTTTTGATTAGGTTAGGTAGGGGTTTGTCGATCTTGTTGATTTTCTCAAGGAACCAGCTCTTTGCTTCATCAATTCTTTGGATTGTTTTCTGTGTCTCTATTTTGTTGATTTCAGCCCTCAGTTTGATTATTTCCAGTCTTCTATTCTTCCTGGGTGAGTCTGCCCCTTTTTTCTAGAGCTTACAGGTGTGCTGTTAAATCACTAATGGATGCTTTCTCCATTTTCTTTATGTGGGCACTAAGTGCTATGAACTTTCCTCTTAGCACTGCTAACATAGGTTGGGGTATGTTGTGTCTTTATTTTCATTGAATTAAAGAAAGACTTTAATTTCTTTCTTTATTTCTTCCTTGAACCAGGAGTGGTTCAGTAGTTGACTGTTCACTTTCCATGTGTTTGTAGGCTTTTTGGAGGTGGAATTGTTGTTAAATTCTAACTTTACTCCATGGTGATCTGATAAGACGCAGGAGGTTACACCAATTTTTTTGTATCTGTGGATGTTCACTTTGTTACCAAATATGTGATCAATTTTCGAGAAGGTTCCATGAGATGCTGAGAAGAAGGTATATTCTCTCTTGTTTTGGGTGGAATGTTCTATAGATGTCTCTTAAGTCCATTTGATTCATTACATCTGTTTGTTCTAGTATTTCTCTGTTAACTTTCTGTCCTGTTGACCTGTCCATTGGTGAGAGAGCAGAGTTTAAATCTCCTACAATTAGTGTGTTGGGTTTGATGTGTGCTTTAAGTTCTAGTAGTGTTTCTTTTACACATGTGGTTGTTTTTATATTAGAGGCATATATATTCAGGATTGAAACTTCATTCTGATGTATTATTCCTGTTAAGAGTATAAAGTGTCCATCTCCATCTCTTCTGATTGATTTTAGTTTGAAGTCGATTTTGATTGATATTACTATAGCCACACATGCTTGTTTCTTAGGGCCATTTGATTGAAAAACCTTTTCCCAACCCTTTACTCTGAGATAATGTCTGTCTTTGTGGTTGAGGTGTTTTTCTTGTAAACAACAGAATTTTGGATTCTGTTTTTGTATCCATTCTCTTAACCTGTGCCTTTTTATAAGTGGATTGAGTCCATTGATGTTAAGAGATATTAATGAACAGTGGTTGTTAACTCCGGTTATTATTTTTTTGGGGGGTGGTAGATTTTGTGTGTTTCCCTTCTATGAGTTGTGCTGGTGTAGGATTGTTAGGTGTCTTTGTTATTATGGTTGTTGGTAGCTTCCTTTTGTTGTGGTTTTCCTTTTAGTACTTTCTGTAAGGCTGAGTTTGTGGATATGTATTGCTTAAATTTGTTTTTTTCCTGGAATATCTTGTTTTCTCCATCGATGGTGAAAGAAAGCTTTGCTGGGTATAGTAGTCTGGGCTTGCATCCATGGTCTCTTAGTGTCTGCAGCACATCTATCCATGACCTTCTGGCTTTCATGGTTTCCATAGAGAAGTCAGGTGTAATTCTGATAGGTTTACCTTTATAGGTTACTTGACCTTTTTCTTTTTCAGCTCTTAATATTCTTTCTTTATTCTGTATGTTATTATTTTGATTGTTATATGGCAAGGGGATTTTTTTTTTGATCCTGTGTATTCAGAGTTCTGTATGCTTCTTGTACTTTCATAGGAATATCCTTCTTTAGGTTGGGAAAGTTTTCTTCTATAATTATGTTGAATATATTTTCTGAGCCTTTGAGCTGGAATTCTTCTCCTTCTTTTACCCCTATTATTTTTATGTTTGGTCCTTTCATGGTGTCCCAGATTTCCTGGATGTTTTGTGTTAAGAGTTTGTTGGATTTGTGGTTTTCTTTGATCAATGAATTTATTTTCTCTATTGTATCTTCAGCGTCTGAGATTCTTTCTTCTATCTCTTGTATTCTGATGGCTATACTTGTCTCTGTAGGTCCTGTCCATTAACCCAGATTTTATATATCCAGCCGACCCTTGGTTTGTGTTGTCCCATTGCCTCCACTTCAGTTTTCAAGTCTTGAACTGTTTCCGTTACCTGTTTGATTACTTTTTCTTGATTTTCTAGTGTATCTCTGAGGGATTTATTTATTTCTTCTAACTTTTTGTTAGTCTCCCCATCCATTTCTTTAAAGAAGTTTTTCACATCCTCTTTAATGGTCTCCATCACTTTCATAATGTTACGTCTATAGTCAATTTCTTCTACTTCTTCTGATTAGGTTGTTCAAGTCTTCCTGTTGCATATTCACTGGATCCTGGTGTTACCATGTTGCTTTTCAGGTTGTTGGAGGAATTCTTTCATTGGTGCCTGCCCATCTTTTCATTTGAATGTGGTCAGGAGAATCAAGGTGGTTTGGTCCTTTTGTTGTGACTGTCTGTGTACTTGGGTGATTTTTCTTGTTCTGCCCTCTCTTCGGTCCCCTCAGCACTGGAGTTGGTTCTCAGATCACCTTCTCCCTGTAGCGGGCTGTGGTGGTGATTCTAAGGAACCTCTCTGGATGGCTCTACGGGTAATAGATCAGGGCCACTTGCTGACCAAGGACCCTGTAGACAAAAGCACAAGCTTGGTAGATGCCAGCTCCTCCAGATGGTTCTGCTGGTACTAGATCAGAGCTACTTGATGGCCAAGGGCCTCACAGGCAAAAGGGCAGGCTTGGTAGATGCAGCTCTGTGGAACAAAGAAACTCCTGCTGCCCTGTACTCACCACCTTGTCCCCAGAGCCTCAGCCCTGAAGCAGGCTACTTTGGGAGATCCTAGGACCCCGCAGATGGAAAGGGGAGCTTGGGGACAAGCTAGAGTAGGATAGTAGTAAAGCCAGTAACTGGGAGAAGCCCTGCAGCCAAATGGCTAGAAAGTTTAGGGGGATGGAGGGTGCCTACACCCCGTTCCTGGGGCATCTGGACAGGCACTGGGTGGGGACACACCCTCCAGATGGTTCTGCTGGTACTAAATCAGTGCCACTTGCTGGCCAAGGACCTCAAGGACCTCGCAGGGCAATGATTTATCTCTTTTGTGTGTGTTTTCTTTGAATATTCATTTGGAATTATCACATGGGTCAAAAACTTAGTGAAGATTCATGAAAAGCACCTTTGATGGGAACTGAGTCAGAAAGAAGTAATACAAATGAAATTGTGAACAGAAAAGTATAAACTGGGATAATACCAGAGTAAAAGAGAAAAGTTATGGATAATAATTAACAATAGAGATTCTATAAAAATGTATATGCAATCATATTACTGCTGAAGCCCCTTCAAATACATCTATACATGTGTATAAAGCAAATCAAAATATAATTTTCCTACAGCAGAATAACAATGTCCCTAGTAGATACCATCCACCAACAAAAATATCTGGGGGAAGAATTAGATACTTCTACCAAAATTGATGACCACTCAATTTCTGAGCACCAACAATCATAACAATATATTGATAATATTCTTGGATATTTTTAGTCCTCCAGAACTTGATTATCTATTTTCTGATCACACCAAGTACTTGACTCATAAAACATAGGAAAACAAAGATGGCACTGACTGTAAACTCCATCTTATTGACTATCATTCCTAGTTCTGGAACATTCTATTTATGTAACAGGAGAAAAATAAACATAATCATATTGAGTAATGAGTGTGGTGTATTATAATAAGGGCTTGCCTCTCAAAGCATGACTACTGATGTAATAGTGGAACAGACATCAAAGAGGCATCAATAACTTTCTTGTTGGATTTAAATTCATTTTATAAATTGAAACATATCTTGAACCATCATTGGGAAAATGTTTATTGTTGTTGGAGAGGTCATAAGACCTAAGAAAAATGTTCTACTCATATTTTGCTAAAGAAGCATATTACTAAATCAATTTCTTATGATTTATTACTATAGTCATTGATTATGGCACCACCACACTGTCATCAAAGAAGTTTCTGCTTACCATGGATTATGATCAACAGATAGACCCAGAAAAGGGTAAGATAAAAAAAAAGAGATAAGTTTTTCTTTAAAAAGAACATGTATACTATACCTCTTCTTTGGAGGAATTGAAGGTCTTTAAGTAAGGAGATCATAAAGAGAAGAAGAGTCATAGGTGGGAAATCCCAGACTATAAGTAAAAAGTGCTTACTGGCTTTTACATGGCAGCTACACTTATGAACTTACAGTGGTTTGAAAATTAAAAAAAATGTTGAAGACCAAGGCAGGCAAAATCCAGTATAGAGAAGGAAGTTGGTAATGAAGTTCTACCTCTACCTTCCAAGCTATTGGCGATTTATTGCTTCTGGGAAACACAGATGTCTTAGGATTTCTATTGGTGGGAAGAAACACCATTCCTAGGGTAATTCTTATACAGGAAAATATTTAATTAGGGATAACTTATAATTTATTTTATATTTATAAATATAATTATAATTTAAATTGTTGTCATTTCTTAACATGGTAGGAAGCATAGCAGGAAGCAAGCCTGAAAGCAGGCCAACATGATACTGGAGAGATAGCTGAGAATATCTGGATCCTCAAACAGCATGAAGAGGATGGGCTTGGTGTGAGCTTCTGAAACCTAAAGTGCAATGACAGGGACATACTTTCTCAAAACAAGGCCAAACTTATTCCAACAAGGTCACACCTACAATAATGTCATTCCTTATATGGGGACCATTTTCATTCAAAGGAAAATGGAAGTCATTTTCTTATGAGAGATAGTCTTTGGTAAGTTGATCAGTCTCTGCTTGAAGCCCATATATCCAAGAATGTTTGGACAATACAAATTGGCCTTAATGTAAAAAAAGGTCAACAACTTGTGTGAGAAGAGAAATGAAGATCTGAGAAGAATGAAGGAGGAATCTTGAACATGTTAAGCACAGATATTGACATTTCATAAAAATAAAAGACCTTATTCTTATTTATAACTTGATTTTCAAATTGCTCAAAAATGCTTTAGGTATTAAGGTATCTTTTAAATTTTTATTTTAGATTGAACCAGAGTTTAAGGCTCCTGCCAAGAAACTTAAATATGCAAATTCAATCCCTAGAACCATTATTGCAGAGGGAGAGAAACAGCCCAAGTGTGCTTTATCCTCTTACCTTCAACACATACATGTACACACACACAGACACACGCACACACTGAGCCAAATATTTAGAAAAAAAAATAAGTATGTTCTTTAATGTAGTCAAAGGCAATAATAAATTAAAACTTTAGGAAATTGCAAACAGGAAAGATAAATTAAAATCAAAAGTCACTGAAGAAATGAAAATTGATATTTGTGTACTCAAATTACAATATTATTAGCAATAAGTTGCTAATATCCAGAGGACATCTATTCATAATCAGCAAGCCAATAAACATAATTTTAAAGCAATTACTTTGTGATTCTTTATTAGTAGATAAAAGTTGTCCTGCAATTATTATTATCAATATAAGTAGAGTCTTTTTGTCCTAAAAAGCTTAAGGGAATTTAAGTTTTCAAAAGGCATCATGTCTATATGTATTCTTACTTCAAGTGTCTACCATATTATTTGCAGTTGGTGTGGGAAGTCTTCTGTATATGTGTTGTTTTTATTAGTTAATGAATAAAGAACTGGCTTGGTCTATAGCTAGGAAGGAGGTGGGTAGCATCAGAGAGAAGCAATGGAGGCACCTGAGACAGATGCTGGGAACTTAAGACACCAGAAGGTCTGGCTACAGAGCATTTGGATGAAGTTTGTGAGAAGTGTGCTGAGGCTTGCTTGATGGCAATGTGGACTGGCTGTGTACCTGGAAGTGGGGATGTGTGTGTGGTTCTTGGAAGCAGCAAGCAGCTCTGCCATGTTGGAATGGTCACAGCAAGTAGGCAGTACTGTATGAACCCTAGTAATGTCACTTAGATTATTAAGTGCTTAACATTTTAAGAAGCACTTCTGTTCAAAAAAATAATTACAGATATACAATAAAGATAAATCCAGATTTGAAAAGACCTATGAATGGGTGGCAGTGTTGGATAAATGTATGTAGGCTTGGGAGAGGAAAAAAAGAATATAGACAGTCATAAAAAACATAAATGGTTTTAAAAAAAAGGTAAAGTCTTCAAAGGAAAGAGTACAGACAGTCATAGATTAAAAGGAGTAAACAAAGAATAAGCCATGTAAAATGGAAAATTCAGAGAGAGTCTGAATTATGTGTATCATTGTGTTTTCTTTCAATCTTTTGACAGTGAAAGAGCTAAGTACAGGGAGACATGTCATTGTATGGGCTGCTAAGCTAAACCAGCATGTATATTATAAAGGTACCATGACTTCAAAGTTTGAGTGTATGGATATGTTGTTTTTAAAAAGAGGTTCTTCTTTTTTCTCCACAGAGGATGAGAACCTGTGGATTCATTCCAGCCTAATAAGATTTGATAGATCATGACCCTGTGAAAGGTCACCATAAATACCCCCCAAAAAACTACTTTGCCCAATTGCTGACTAGGATGACCCTAGCACACAGGACAATCCACAAAAGACCTGATTAACAGTGCCCCCAATAAACAGGAAGGAGTATGGAAAAAACTATGCCCATATTCCCAAATATTTCTATAAATGTTTGTTTACATTAAAACAGGAATATAATATAGATATGAATAATTTGCATTGGTAAGCATCTTGCTTTATTGATACAAATTTAAGGTCAATTTTGTTATATGTATATTTCTGCTCTTAATTAAGATATTGTATTTTTGTAGCTCATTTTAAAATGTTACATATAATTAAGAAATATAGGTTAATAAATAGTCATCTATAATAGTCAAGTTTGTAGTTATGTTAGTTAGATTTTCTAGAGGTACAGAGATGTATTTCAGTTATATAGGTATTCTTTAAATCTTTCAAAGACCTTCTGAATATGGCATTTAAAATATTTTGAAAATTTAGGACTTTTCATGAAAGTGAGACACATCTGCTCCTGGCAGCACCAATATACTTTAAGGTGAATGTGGGCATCACCGAGGCTCCTTACTAAGTTTGTTAGATGAAGTAGACATGTAGGATCCACAGAGAAGTGACTGCTGAACTTGCCTATATGTGAGATGATCCTATGGGTTTCATACTTTATGAAAGAGTCTGGGAGACATTCTGCAGGATACAGAAGAAAGTGACTGACAAACTACCAATATAGGCAGACCTGTCTCTGAAATTTTCTGCTTTTTGGAAAAGCCTGCTTGATACAATGGGCCTATAGGCTGAAGATGGATGCCCCAACAGTACAAAAGAACTTTGGGTAACTCCATGCAGTGAGATGTGTCTGTCAAATCTGGAGTTTTGGAAGTTGCTTACAATGCACTTCTTGTTAACTTAGATAATATATCCTTCTGGAGTCTTTGATGGAATTGAAGAATTTACAGTTATAGTTATAGTTTTCTTAGTTATGATAAAACAAAGTAGATATAAATATTGTAACTGTAATTCTTGCTTTATACTTTTTATATGTATTTTTTCTATGTTAAAGTTAAAACCTTCCTATTTATTTGAAAAGAAAAGGGGAAATGTGTCTGAGAGGTCCTTTTTTCTAGGTGTTGCTTTTATTGGTTAATGAATAAAGAACTGCTTAGAGCCTATGGCTGGGAAGAACAGAACTAGGTGGGAAAACCCTGGCTGTATGCTGGGAAAAAGAGGGCAGAGTCAGAGAGATGCCATGGAGACACCACCAGAGATAGACATGTTGAAACTTTGCTGGTAGGGCATAACCTCATGTTGATATACATATTAATAAAAATGGGTAAAATTCATATGTTAAAGCTAGCCAATAAGGATCTAGAGCTAATGGGCCAAGCAGTGATTTAATTAATACAATTTCTCTGTGATTATTTGGGGTCTAAGACACCCAGGCTGCTGGGAACCAGCAAGCAGGCCTTCTTCCAACATGTAGTCATAGTGTTGCCTATTAACATCATATAATCATTTAGATAATTTCACTCTAAATTTAAAATATTAGTTTGTAGACTTGCAGTATAAACCTTAAAGAGACAAAGAAGTAATTTAATCATATTTACAATCACAATCTGTTTTATATGTGCTAATGTTAAGGTCAAGATCTACTTAAACACATTAGTGATTGTTGTAAATTAGAAATTTGAAAAGGTATGTCAAAGAAACAGAAAAGTAATCAGATGCAGCTGACCATACCTACCACAAAATTAAAAGATAAGAGAAAATATAAACAAATCGACATTTTTGAGAAGTAAACTATTCTTCCTTAAAGGTAATAGAGGTAAATTGAGGTAATAGAGATATTCTTACAATAGTTGAAATTTCTGTGCACATTCTTTTTGTCCTAAAACTTTCACCATAAAGAATGATGTCAGTAAAATTAGTAGAAGGGAAAGAAGATAATGAAGAAATGTTTGAGTTATTTCTTAAACTGTGAGTTTTAGATAGACTGAAGGAAATTTATTAAGGACAAGAATGTCACATCTGAGTCATGAATGCTCCATGATTCTGTTTGCATGAAGTAGTAAAATATCAGCTTCATAAAAACTGAAAGCAGAATGGCTTCCCGACTTGGAAGAGATAGTGTTCAGAAATTGTTGTTCAGTTAGTTCTATAAATAAATTTATAGAGAAAGAGGTAGATAGAGATGTTAGGGTGCTGTGGGACAATGGTCTGTATCCTGTAAAGTATACTTAAATAAACACTGAATGGCCAGTAGCCAGGCCAAAAATATAGGCAGGACAACAAGACAGGAATTAGAGGGTGATGAGAACAGGAGAATTCTGGGAAGAGGAAAGCCCTTTCTGCAGTCCTGACCCAGCCACAGAGGAAGCAAGATGTGACTGCCTTGGTGATAAAGGTACCAAGCTATGTGGCTAACATAGAGAAGAATGATATGCCAATTGAAAATGTAATAATTAATTAATAAGAAGCTTGACATACTAGGCCAATCTTTTTATAACTAATGTAGACCTCTGTGTGATTCCTTTGGGACTGGATGATTGAAGGACTGGGTGGGACAGTAAACTTCAGTCAACAGAATGGTGCTCAATGTGTGAACAACTGCATCCACATAAAACCTGAGAGAGCTTGGGAAGTAATTCTAGACAGAAAAGTATAGAGTTAAGCATGGCTTATTGATAACAGCATTTTCTCAGGTGGGCTCTCTTTGCTAGAGGCAGATGCAAATCATTTAAGAGAGGTGTTCTGACTCAGGTTTAGCTTTGCAGACCTTTTAATAAGCTTTGTCACAAAGCACTTAAATGAATAGCCTACAGCCTGCTTCTTGGTGGCAGCACGGACCTTGAAATGCCTCTGGCCAGTACCTCTGCCATGAGGCTGGAATTTCAGAAAGCTAAAGATTGGGCTGGATCCAGTTGTAAAAGCCGTGGCTTTCATTCTAGCAATATTGCTTAGCAAATTAAAGACTCATGTGGTCAGAAAAAGAGTGAGATATACAGTAAAGATAGATTCAAAGAAGAAGAAAACCAATAAGGGTTTATGGTATGTTAAAAATATATGTAGGCTTGGGAGGGAAAAGAAAAAAGGGTAAATTCCTTAAAATAAGAAAAAAGAGTAGTTGAGTGTGGCGGCATATACCTTTAATTCCAACACTTGGGAGGCAGAGGCAGACAGACCTCTGTGAGTTCAAGGTGTTGTTGCAAACACCTTTAATCCCAGCACTTGGGAGGCAGAGGCAGGCAGATTTCTGTGAGTTCAAGGAGAGCTTGGTGTATATCCTAAATTCCAGGACAAGGATGCACAGAGCAATTCTGTCTCTAAAAGTAAAAAATTAAAAAATACAAATAAAAAAATAGAGGTTAAAATAAAGCCACGTAAAGATGAAAAATACACAGAAAGTCTGGATACTGTATGTTATGTTGTTCTCTTTCAATTGTTTGAATGCTGAGGAAGGAGCAACAGCTGCCAAAAGATATTTGTTTATAAATGCTACTGAATTAATCCAAGATAGGTACTTTGAAAATACCTTGATTTCAAAATTGAAGTCAAAAGATATGGTACTTTGGAGAATAGGTTTTGCTTTTGTTTCCACAGAAAATGAGAAGCTGTAGATCTATTATGAGTTAAGAAAAATCAGGTTTGTTCAAGGAAGACCACCTGAGAAATCTCCCATAGGAACAGATGGCCCATATGACTTTGTTCTACATCTAGAACAGATTCAAGACTGCTGCCTGAGATGATCAAGCCTCAGAGGATACTCTAGTCAGGACTTGATCATAATTATAAATTTTCTTTACATAAGATTAGCAGTGCCCCCAACCAGCAGGAGGTAGCCTGGAAAACTAGGCCCACATGCCCCCAAAAATGGAGTATAGATATTTTCTTTTGTTTAGAATGTTAGTTACAAGTTGTTATGGATAATGATCAGGAGAAACACTAAACAAAGGATATTAGATTCAGAGTTCTTGCTTTTTTTTAAAAAAAGCTGGGGAAGTGCTGTTGGACTATGGTCTGTATCCTGTCAATTATACTTTAAATAAATGCTGAATGGCAAGTAGCCAGGCAGGAAATATAGGCAGGGAAACCAGGCAAGAAGTAGAGGCAGGGTGATGAGAACAGAATTCTGGGAAGAGGAAAGCTCTTTCTGCAGTCCTGACCTAGCCACAGAGGAAGCAAGATGTGACTGCCTCACTGAAAATGTTACCAAGCTACATGGCTAACATAGAGAAGAATGATGTGCCAATTTAAGATGTAAGAATTAATTAATAAGAAGTCTGAGATACTAGGCCAATCAGTTTATAACTAATGTAAACCTCTAAGTGATTCTTTTGGGACTGAACGATTGAAGGACCAGTTGGGACAGAAAACCTCAGTCAACATTAGTGCAACAGTATTTCTAATTAATAATGTATAAAAGTATGTTTAAATCTGTGAAGAAGACTGGAGAGTCAGCACTGTTTTTGCAGAGAAACTTATTTTGGTTCCCAGCAAGCATACTAGGCTATACCAAACTGTCAACCAAAGCTTCTGGCCTTGTTTGCTTGTGCACTCATATTGATATACCCATACAAAGACTCAAAAACATATACCTATTGGTATCTTCTTTTCCTCCCTTTTGTGTTTTTTAAAATAAATTTACATTATCCATTTTCAAAGATCTTTCAAGTGAGGGAATTCCATGGAGTCAGCAATCTAGTCAATTGACTTTTCTATCTGAAGAAGTAAAACTTGATTTTTTGTGGCCATTTGGGGATAAAAGAACTCCCTGAAACCAGAAAAAAAGGAAACAGACACATAAACATCTTTAGGGTCGCTCAATAATCTTGTCTGCTTTTATTTTTCCTTTAGATTTTCTCAGCAAAATGGGGCTGGTCCACCTACTGAGACAGTGTGCCTGAACTAATGGGAGCGCACCAATCCACCTGGACTGGGACTGAATGAGCATATGATCAAACCAGACTCTCTGAATGTGGCCGCGAAAGTTGGCAGATGGAGAACCCATCAACAATGACACCAGGACCTATCTCTTCTGCATGTATTATCTTTTTGAGAACCGAGTCTTT